>APFE031593227.1:0-75661 GCA_000404065.3 Pinus taeda
GAAAGGTTACTCAGGTGATATTACTCCTTTTGTACATTCTATTTGTCTATAATAAAGAAACATGTCTTGGTTCCCGATATGCTTCTTCTTTATGTTTATGATGTTCATGTTTGAATCTCATATGTGAATGGTAGTTTCAAGTTCATATCTAACTTCCTTCTTTTATAACATAAAGATGTTTTCTTTATAATTATTTGTCCATATACTGCTGTATTCTTTGGAATTGATTGTTTTATAGGACAAAGGAGCGAAAGGGACTTGAAGAAGGGTTTCGACCCTTGAGGAACTTCTCGAACGTAGGACCTGAGGTATGCCCTTCTTACTTTAGAATTTGCTTATTATAGCATAATGGTTGTGTGAATGTGTGTTTCTCTGTTTAGACAACTTTCAGTCTGCTAGGGTTTCCACCCAAAATCCCTAGGGGAGAAAATCCCTCAAAAATTATTGATGCATCCAACAACTGGGAAATTAAATTTTTTTGCAGAGGAAAATTATATTCAAAACTCAACCCTTAGTACTTCAAACTGTGAAGTATTTATACAAATAATTACAAAATCATTGCCTCAACCGACAATGTATTATTAGCATACTTATTAACAATAAAATTGAGCTTTATAATAAAGATAGGCGAGGTAAACAACTACATGAAAAGGTGGCTCTATTTTGGTGGATTTGGTTAATGAATCAACCTCAAAACTGTGTTGCGTTGATATGCTAGTTGTTGTTTTTACTGTATCCGAATTACCTTTTAATCCAGTAAATCACAAAGTTCTTCCCACCTTTTTTCATCTGGTATGGTTAATTTAATTACCCTTCGGTAAATATCATCAACCTCATTATATTTGGAAAATGTTGGTTTTAATGGGAAGACATGTTTTACCTCATTCTAGATATAGAAGTCATTTGCCATAATTTCTAAGAACGCTCTTGCTGTAATGATGCCCTTTATCCCACTGAATTTGATGTTTCTTCTAGCCACTTCCTTCATCTTCAAAACATAATCTTCTTGAGTTATCAACTTTTCATTAATTACATATATGTTGGGAAATCTTTTCTGAATCAATACTTCAATCCTGTTGGAAAACCTGTTTAATCCCAGCTAGAGTGTTTTGCACATTTCCTCCAATTGATCAATAAGATTTATTTTATTCAAAACCTTTTTGACTTCCAATATGGTGGTAGTCTTGTCACTAATTCCTAATTCTTCCAGTTCATATTTAGTCTTTGAGTTTACGAATTTGATGATATTGGAGGCTTATGAAGGCATATCTCCTAGCTTTTCCCTTACCTGAACAATGGTTTCAGTGGCCTTTTGTATCAATTCTTTATGTTCAAAATTGATTTGGATACATGGCCATATCTCATTCATAGAATCCATAATACCCATCCAAATGGTTTCGGGCCAAGGTATGACCAATGGATGTATCCTTCTCCACCTTATGTAACCTCTCTAGCAACCTTTGTGACTTTTGCACTTCAACTAGACGAGAATCCTCAACTCTGATCTTTTGTTCTTCTATAGCTTTGAGCTATCCTTGCAATGTCTTAATTTCTTCTGATTGGATTGACATATTCTCCAGTGCCTTTGTCACCTGTTCAGTGCTTGTAGTTTGAGTTGAAGAAGCTGTTGTAGTTGTTGTTCCTGTAGTTGGGAGCTGAGTGATGGGTATGGCATCCAAGGGGACTAGGGCCATCCTTTGAATCTATTCTTTCTCTTTAATAATTTTGTCCATTTCTACCTCCATTAGTTTGATGTAAATATTCTGCTCTATGATCAGCTTCATCATGTCCGCCTTCTGTGTTTCATTCTCTTCAGTATCTTTGGCTAAGGGATCCTTTGTGGTTGGAAGTTTCAACTTCTTTCTTAATTTTACAATGCCCATATTTTTCTTCTTGATGATCTCCTCTGAAACATTTATATCCTTAGGATCATATCCTATCTTGACTACCAAATATTCCAAATTTGATCCTATTGTCTTTTGCTAGGGAGTATACCTTTTCCATTTTCAATTAGGACTGAATGTTGGCATATGAAACTTGCAGCTTAGATAATGACATGGCAGTATTAGTTAATGTAGAAGAAATCATCTCACCTGTTTGTTTATGCATCTCCAATTGATCAACGGGATGGACATCTTTGGTGTTGAATTCAAATGTAGTACTCTTGTAATATGTTGATGTCTTTGGATGTGGAATCTAGGCCTCAAGGAAGGCCATTTGCATCTTTCATTGCTCTGTGTCAAAAATGGATAATAATCCACTCGGTGAGTTGGAGCTCTGCTTCCAAAAATGATTGTAGGTGTTGTTATTAAGAATTTCATTCTTAAGTTTAATCTCTCGGTACCTGTCAAAAACACTCTTTTCCTTTTCTCCTTGGACATTTTGTGAATCGAGCTCTATATATTTTTGGCCTTGTGAGGCTAAAGTTCCAATAGGAGATGTAACAAACTTGTTGCTTGAAGGTGGGGAGTCTCCAATTATAAAGGCAACTTGGTCTTCTGTTTCATTTTTTGCATCTGTACTAGGAGTGATCTTTGCTCTCTTCCTATAACTGATATTGAAGTCTTTAGCCTCACTACCCGTTGTTGATGATCATCCCTCCTCTCTGTCTTTTACTAGTTTTCTCTTGAGGAGTAGGAGTCTGTAAATTTGAAGTAGAAAACAACTATTCTTCAGCTTCTTGCAAAGTATTCTCTACCCATTCTAATTGATTTTCATACTTTTCTATCTCAGGCCTTGAGGTGTGGATGTAGGGAGTAGTCTTGTTTTCTACTTTTAGCTTGGAAACAATACCCCAAGGGTCATAAGACCATGTAAAACTCAGGTTGAATTTCATCTCTTTAAGAATTTTGTCTACTTCTTCTCTCGTTGTCTTGGTATTGCATATGAATGGGCCCACCTGTGTCTTTATGCGGAACTGGGACTTCTTCTTTGCCACAACGAAGTGAAAGTCATCATAATTTAACATTTTTATGATGTATTCTAGGGAACAAATGTTCATGGTGAGGTGTTTTGGGAGTTTATATGGTGCTAATTCACATCCATAAACTCTTATTTATGTATAGTTTTGGTACAAATACCAATCTCCAGTCTTGGCCTGATTTGTTAAATGAAAAACCCTATTTATGTCTTCACTGATTCTGGACTGTGTAGAACTGTTTAAAACATTCATAGATGGGTGGAAAAACTCCTCAATGAACTGTTTCTATGAGAATTCCTGTTGCTCTTTCATGACTAATGAAATCCAAAATATCAGAAGTTGCTGGTTTCCCTCATCATCTAGCTTCTGCATAGAAAAATTGAACCTGTTAGCTTGACAATAAAGAAACATGTAAATTAAAATTGAAGTGTAATTAAACAATTGCTCTATTGGAAACTTCAGAAGCTTCTCATGGGTGTTATCGACCAAGAATTGACTGAAATGAAACAAAATGGATGGTTTGTTGTTTGTGGAAAAGATGGAAAGGAAGCCTAAAATGGGATCATCTACCCACTGATCAGAATAATAACCCAAAATATATGAAATTATGGTTATAATATGTTTAGCTTGATCAGGGAAGATTGAGGAAGGGTATGGAGGATTCTTCTTTGGTAATTGGGCATTTTCAACTAAGAACATGTCAAACCTTTTGGCCCTGGTAGAAAAGTCAAGCTTCTAATAGAGTTGGGTGAGTGATTCTAAGGAGAATGGGGAATTTTTTTCCACATGGGGAGCTAGCATCATTTGGTTTATGGATTGGGCAGTAATTGTAAACAACATGTCACCATATGGGGCCATAATGGCTATTTGGCCAGGGACATAACATGCCTGACATTTCTTGGTGAATTCAGGGGCACGGAAGGTTAGAGGTGAAATGTAATGAGGAAGATTGAACTCCCAGAGTCCAATTTCATCCATTTTGTCAACATGTTTGTCCTCCAGCCAATATTAGAGCTCTAGAAATTCACAGGCACAGTATGTTTCATTGATCCTATAATCCCTATTAGCTAAAGGAATGTGATCTAAATCTATTGAGGGAAGGATTAATGTATTGACATGTTTCTCTTTGTTTGTTTTCTCTTGGGAGGCATGTTTATATTAGTGAAAGATAACAGGAATTGAAAGAAAAAATTACCCGAAACAGTTTGAGGTAAATGAGTTGTCAGGGGAAAAATGAGGCAGAGTGCTGACAATTCCGATCTGGTTCAACATTGCTTTGAAAATGGTCACTTAGCAAAACTTGGGAGTTATGGAGAATAAGCAGTGAAAGAGGGAAGTGAAGACTATTAAGGGCTTTTAAGAAAAGATAGGATGGTATGTTGGAGGTCGCGCGGTACTGTTAACGCTTAAACAGTTACTCGGGAAAACAAATCAAATGCCCAACGGTAATTTTGTCAGGAAATTTTTTAATTGGGCAATGACTATACAACGTGGCATGACATGAGTGGCATAGGTGTCAGGGTAGGGACCCAGTAAAGCGGATGAGGAGAGGACGGTTTTCGGAGGAGGTACGAGGCAGTAAGCGGTATCAGCTGGGGCGGGTGGGAAATAAGGAGAAGGTGCCACGTAAGGGCCGACCCCCCTAGCAGTAAAGGTAGGATGGAGAGGGGGGGCGATAAAAGATATAAGCAGTTGATCATGGAGATGGGTGAATCCCGAAGTTTTGAGTGCAACCTCCTTTAACCGTATATGAAAAAACCAACTTGTCCATATGCCCTTTGATTTTTTTCTTTTGAACTTAGGATAGTATTTGTGATATAAAATATGTCAAATACTTTATCCCATCGTGCATTTTCTTTTTACAATGTCTTTTAGAGTTAGGGTAAAAGGCACATAAAATATTTATGAAACCAACTATTTCTACCTACCCTTTGACTAAACTAACATTTTTATTCTTCTAAAGGGTGCACTTAGACTAGAAAACCCATATTATTTTCTTTTATGAAAAAATGAAAAACTATCTAAATCATATCAATTATTTCTCCTATTGATTCAGATTAAATAGTTGAATCAATTTCATTTTCTACCTAACTACTGATTTACCAAGATTAAACTGTTTGGCAAATATTTATTCTCTAGTCTAATTTAAAGAAATTTAAACATGTTTAACCATGATTATATTGTATCATCAAACAAATAACATAGTCATTGTGGCATTTTAAACAAGATGCATACAACCTTTAATTATCAATCATGAAGAAAACTATCTATTAGTAGTGGCATTTAGATTTGCAACACTTTCAATATTATTTTATTTTTGTTTTTCTTTCTTTTGATGGGGTTCAGTCTTTTATTTTTTTCAATGTTTTTTGTTTTCCTCTTTTTCTTTTTCTTTTTCCATTTATACCCTCTTTTCAATTCTTATTCTATTTTTTATTTTATTTGGAAATCATTTGCAGATTGACAATTATTTACAGTAAGAGATTTTTGAGATAAAATACTTAATCACCTTGAGGTCCTATAAATTATGGGACCCTAACAGTGGCTCCAGCTGGGGATGACATTCTCCCTGTGAGGTGCCAAGAACAATTGATCAATAGCCTTTAGTGCTCCATTTCAGTCATATCTACAATTGATTTCTTCTGTTGTAGGAGTACTTATGGTAACATATCAATCGAATCTTAGGGCCTTCTCTGCGAGCTTCAACTCTAGTCAATAAGTCACCCAATCAAAATAGTAAAAACATTGATATTTACAATGATTTGATGTAAGAAGTCCTTTACTGCTGAGATAAATAATTCTTAAGCATTTTTCCATTCACAGGTCCACTAGGCATTTCGGTTCCATCTAGTTGTTTGAGGAAAAATGCATTGTATCCTCTGAAAGCATCAATGATATAAGGTCATGTCCATAGATTGTCAAATTTTCCATGCTTTCCTTTGTCCTCTCTTCTAGAATCCGATTTTAAAACTCTCTCACTCAAAATGAAATCATCTTCTTTATTTCTTCTATCAAAAATATTTTTGATATTCTCTTGGATGACCTGAGCTTTATTGTATACTTCTTTCCTGGATTGTTGTAATTGAATTGTCTGATCAATCCTCCTCTAGATGTCATTTGGCTCAACATCCAATTCCTGAATTATCTTCATAACTGGCACTCCCAAAGAGGATGGAAAAACATCATCCATCCCATAAATCAATTGGTATGGTGACATGCTGATTGATTTCTTTGTTGTGAGGCCATCAGCCCAAAGAGCATTTATTAACTTGTTGTGCCATGACCTTTTATTCTCTTCTAACAACCTTTTAATAATGTTGACCAGACTTTTATTTGAAGATTCAGCCAAACCATTATGCTGTGGGTAATAAGCAATTGAATGTCCCAAAGTAATATGATATTTATTGCAGAAGTCTTTCATTTTCTTGGATTTAAAAGTTGCAACATTATCTGTAATGAGCTTGTTGGGACAACCAAATCTAGAAAAGATATTGGTTTCCAAGAAATTGATAATAACAACATCAGTAGCCAATCTAGAAGGTGTGGCCTCAATTCATTTGTTGAAGTAATTAGCAACTGTGAGGATCCATTTATGTTGGGTAGAGGATGGTGGATGGATTTCTCCAATGAAATCCAATCCCCCTTGTTGGAAAGGGATTTCAATAGATATGGGTTTTAAAGGAAAAGGCAATAGTTTTCTTTTTCCCTCAAATATTTGGCATGTGTGGCAAGAAGTTACTTTCTTATGAACATAAGGGAAAAGGGTAGGCTAGTAAAAATCATCTCTAAGGATCTTGTTAGCTGTGGTTTTCCAGTATAGATGTCCACCGCAATCACCTTCATGGAATTCCTGTTGTTCTTTCTGCATCATCTTTCAATAGACACTTTAGTAAAATACCACTAGCAGCTTTCCATTATATAAAACATTATATATGATGCAAAATTTCACTACTTTTAACTTTAGAAATCTATCCTTTGTCTTAGTTAAACCAAGAGGACCATTTAAATTGAATAAAACAAAAAATGAGGTCTGCATACCAGGGTGAGGTCATAAAAGCCTCATCTAATTTTGGAGTCACCTATTCCTCTTGATCATCTAATGCAGCTACAAAGTTGATATCCAACGGATTAAAATTAGACTCATCCATAAATTTGGCTAACCCTTGTCCTTTTATAAGCTTGGTGGGCTTGATTTCTATGTCATACTCAAGAATGATGGCAATGCATTTGCCTCTTTTACCGTCTGGTCCATTTTGGGTTAAAATATCTTTTACCACAACATTTGGTACATAAGCAATTATGTGAGAATGGAGGATATACACTCTAAAATATTTGATTACTTTAAGTAATGCAAAGGCTTTATTTCCCATTATGTTATATTTTAATGCATCATCCCTTAAAGCCTTGCTGAAAAAAGCAATGGGTTGTTCAAATCCATCATTGCTTTTCTGTAAAATAATATCTACAACAATATGTTTAGAAGAAAATGAGGAGATTATTAAATCCTTAGTGAAATCTGGACTGATTAGGACTGGTGCTTTTGTCAATGCTTGTTTAACTTGGTCAAATGATTGCCTAGCCTCAACGTTCCATCTAATTTCTGAATCTCTTTTAAGCATATTCGTTATGTTTATGAGGAGTTTTGCAAGGTTGGGGATGAATCTCCTTAGGAAGTTTATTCTACCAATAAATTATTGAAGTTCCTTAATGTTTCTAGGATGGTTGGTTTTTAAAATAGCTTCAATTCTTTTGGGATCAATTTTAATACCTTCTTTAGAGATGATATGGCCAAGAAGTTTTCCCTCTTCAAGGCCAAAAAGTGTTTTCTTAGGATTTAGTAAAATTCCAAACCTTATACATTTCTCAAATACTCTTCTCAAATGTAACAAATGTTCTTCGTCATTTTTAGAATAAATAGTTATGTCATCTAGATAGATCACAATAAACATGGCAATTTCATCAGCAAAGTAAATATCTATTGCTCTTTGAAATGTGGCTCCAACATTCATTAAACCAAAATACATATTCACATACATGAAGGTACCCCATGGTGTAGTAAAGGTTGTTTTATCTTGATCATCAGGGTGAACTAAAACCTGAATATAGTCTGAGAAACTATCTAATAAAGAAATCCTAGAATATCCAACTACCTTCTATAGAATATGATCCATTTTCGATAAAGGGTAGTTGTCCTTTAGGGAAAATTTATTAAGGTTTGTAAAATATATGCATAATCTGATTTCACTTGTTTTCTTCCTAGTTGGAACTATATTGGAAACCCATTTAGAGTACCTAAGAGGGAATATGATTTTAGAGTCATACATTCTTTTAATTTCTTTCTCAATTATAGGCATCAAGACTAGATTTATTCTTCAAAGTTTTTGTTTAAATGGTTTATGATCCTCTTCAATTGGAACTTTATGTTATATGATCTTTGTATCATAAGTTTTTAGATCTTCATAGCTCCAAGCAAAAACATCACTAAATTCTTTGAATAAAGCAATATATTTTTGTTTTTCAATAGTAGCTAGTGATTTGGATAGTTTTATGATTCTAGGCTCTTTTTCACTACCTATGTTGCATTCTTCTATTGTTTCCCTTGTGGGCTCAATCTTAGGTTTCTTAGCCACATCATTAAAATCAAATAATTCTTCCAGTGGAACCAAAACTCTAGGAAAAATATTATCCTTTAACTGAAGTATTTCAAACTCTTCCTTTTCTCGATATGTCTCATGTAATTCTAACTTATTTACAACTTTATTTATGTGTATATCTACATCTAAGTTTTCTAACTGCCTTTCCATATTAGAATGTGCAACTATTTGATTTTCTAATTCAAGCTCTAAATCTATACTATCATCTTCAAATTAATCCTTAGATTGCAGAAAACTTTCAGTTTGTTTATTACTGCCAAACACTTGCCCATACTTCATATTGTCTGGCACAGTTGGTCGATGTTTCCCTTCCACTGTATATTTTCGATTAGGTTAAGGAATTTTACAGGAGATGGCTGAAAAATCCAAACTATTATCCAAGATATTCTAATTACTAGGATTTGCATAAAGGTCACATTCCACAAAACTCTCTAGAAAATAAAGCACAACATTTCTATATGCTCTTAATCTATGCTGTTTGGTTGAATACTCTCCTTTTATTTGTTTAATGAGTAACTCAACATCCCCTTGAATGGAGATTTTCTTAGTACCCGATTTCTTCAACAAGTGCAATCCTAAAAGAAGAGATTCATACTATGCTATGTTGTTAGTATATTGAAAATTGAGCTTGTATGAATGACCTTCAGCATAATTTTTTCCTGAATTTGCAACCCACATTCCTGCTCCAGAACCATCTTTGCTACAAGTGTCATCAAAGCTCATGTTCCAAAGAGGTTTAGGAAGAGTGTTTTGTTCTAGCGCTTGTGTTTGGTTTGGATCTGTTTTAGAAATCCCAATTTCTACTTTGACCACCTGAGTATTGATGTCTCCATCATTATAGAGAATGAAAGAGTCTAAATCTAAGTGGATAGAGTAAAGAGGATAGTTGTGAGGCCTCTCTTGACTACTCACCATGAATTTCATTAAGGTTTCCATATATAATCTTCTTTGCTGACCAAAAACTAGTATGGTGACAAAGTTCATATCCATCTACAGGGTCCCTTGTAATTTTTCTCCCCATGATCATGACAACAACATGCCATGGGGGGAATATCTGAAACCACTATGTCCATTACTTGACTTTTGGTCGGAATTTGAGCTAAAGTAACACACAGGTCTTTGATGTGACCTAACCATCTCACTTGGTTGGAATCAAAAGAATATAAGTCTTTATAAGGTCTGATAATGTCAAGTCCTAGTTTTTCCATAACAGCTTTAGGCATTAAACTATGGGAAGCACTTGAATCTAGCATAACATTATGGAGGATCTTATCATGAATACTCAAGCTTACATAGAATGGAGGAACACCCCCTTCTTGTGGTTTGCCCTCAACTTTTGGCCCAAATAAGAGTTTAGGTTGGTCGTCATTCAAATTAACAAAGTCAGTGTTTTCCCCTATGTTTGGAGCTTTCATCACTTGAGTTCTGTACGTATTCTTGTTCATTAACTCTATTAGGGGAATAAGAATTTTTAGTTTTGCTAACTCATTCTCAATATTGAAAGATGTTTGAATCTTAATTAGGTTGGGAAAATCAGATTGATTAGTAATTTCTTTTGATATAGATTCTTTCTGTTTACTTGTGGTTGGGATATCTGTTTGAGTAGTCGTGGAAACACTATGAACTATCTTTTTGGCAGGAGTTTCTACTTTCTTTTTTCCAAAATAATCAACAATTTTCTTAGGATAATTATCTAGGGTCTTCCTAGCATCAGTTTTAGAGGATTTTTTAGCAAGATTCTCAGCGTTTATACTGTTGAGAGTGTCTGAATTCTTTTTGCTCCTAAGGTTGTATTGTATATGAACTTCCATAATCGAATTCTCAAAACCTTGTTTATATTCATCTGATTCCTCAGATTCAAGTTTGGTTTGAGTTAGGAGGAAAAGTTATTGCTCCTCTTGAGTGAGAAAAACAGATTCATCATCATTTATTCCCATCAGATTTATTTGACTGTCATCTAAACCTTCAATAATATTTCCCTCATCATCAGTATAGTTTTCTTGAAAAGGAGGCCAAATGTACTGGTCTGGACCCTTTTTCTCTCATTGTTTGATTTGGGGAACATTTCTTCTGAAGTTTTGATTCCTATTTTCAAGAGTAGTTTTATTTTCTCTCATTTGAGCTTGATAATTTATGTTTACTCTTTGCATCATATTTTCCACTACCCTCACTACGTTATCAATTTTATGATCAGAAGTAGAAATGGAAGGCTCTTCTTTAATGGTAAGCCTACATTCAGATTTTAGTTTGGCCTTCTTGGCTAAGATGTTAGCTTCAACTTTAATAGCATTGGTTTGCATTTATTCCAAAGTTGTTGGGTCTCTCTCTCTAAGTTGATATTACATGTCTACATTAAAACCATCAGGAAAATCAATTAAAGCTAGACTAGGGGAGGGTTTGATGTCTGTGGAAATAACATTGTAAATGGTATTAAACCGTTCACAGTATTCCTCCATAGTTTCATTGGGTTTTCTTTTAAGTCTTTTGTATTCATTTAGGAGTTGAAGTGGATTTTTCTTGATTTCCCATCTAGCTAAGAAAATTTGATGGAATGCATCAAGGTTGGTTATACTTCCTACAGGTAAAATCATAAACCATTTTTTGACATCACCTCCTAGACTTTCAGCAAACAATCTCATTTTTACATCAGCCTCATCCACTTCTTGAAGGTAAAAAACATCATTCATTCTATCAACGTGTTGTTGAGCAGTATGAGAACCAACGTTATCAAAGGTTAGAATTTTTGACTGATAGTCTACAAGCATTCATTTAGCTGGCCTGGTAATACCAAAGGTGCATACCTAGTTTCCATAGCTGGTGTGAGAATTTGACTGGAAGATGGACCTGTAGAAGGTGTAGTTGTGATAACTACAGGGATAGTAGGAACAACAATTTGAGATATTATAGGTGAAGAAGTAGAGACTATAGAATGAGTAGGACTAGGGGGTTTTAGATTGACATACTGGGAGGACTGGGTAGACGAAGAAGTTGATGCAATTGTTAAAGATGAATATTCAACTGATTGTTGAATATAAGCTTCTTTAATGGCCTAATTCAAAACCAAGACTAGATCTTGTAATTTATCAAATTGTTGAAGGTATTGTACATCAGGATCTAATTCAGGAGGCTGAGTTTGGGGTATATATGGTTGAAGTATAGCTTCATCAATGATAGTTTGATCTACAAATCTCTCAGATTTTGATCTAAACAAACTATGTTGGAAACTTAAATCAAACTCTATATCTTGAATAGTTTCAAACTTCTCAGGAAGAGAATTAGACATAGACAAAGGATGGTTCTCAGGAAGAGAGTTGTACCTAGATAAAGGAATATTACTACCCTAACTCTCTGTAAGTATTTTCTTTTTCACTAATTTCTATGGATTATCTAAAAAGTCAGCAGGGTTGGGATCTGGGTGAGCTCTGGTGAAAATTCTTTTAGGAGCCAGATCTATTAAAAACTTATCACACAACTAATAAAATCAAAATTAATAACAGACTCAAATATATACAATATTACAACCTCAGGTCATGTATTTCATTGTGATATAAGAGCTTTAATTTATTGAATTACTAATTGAATATCAGGGAATAATTATTTTTCAATTTAAAAAGTATTTGTTCCCTAGCATGGTCGCCACTATGTTGTCATTCTGAATTTTTGAGGTTGAGGGAGTGAACGCATAGGACAACATCAAAACCACTTTGGAAGTTGGGATCTAGCCTTGTCAGCTTCAGAGAGAGATCTCTCTGTAAAATTTAGCTTTATTTTATGTAATTTATAGGCTAGTTATTATTGTACTGATTATTTTGATTTGATTGTTTGGTTGATTTAATTGTTATAATTCCATTAGGCTATGGAGTCTAAATATTTAACTGGATCTGCATCAAATTTGGAGTTTCACAAGGCAAGCTAAGTTGCACTAGTTGGATGTTTCAGAAATTTGAATGGATTATGAGACAACAAAAATGTAAGGTTTAGTATAAATTAAGGAGCAATTAAGAATTACTTAATTTGACTTCAATAGAAAACATGTAAATTACTAATAGCCAGAATAGGGTGCTCTATGTAACATATCCTATTCATCACAATTTTTGTTAAGTAATTAAGATTTTCAGAAATTACAGAGAAAGAAAATAATGATCAAACACATAAACTGAAGAAAAACATCACCATTTGGTACACCACATGAATCCTGTGAAAAATTCCTTGTATTATTGATGCATCCAACAACTGGGAAATTGCAATTTTTGTAGAGGAAAATTATATTAAAAAATCACCCTTAATACTTCAAATTGTGAAGTATTTATATAAATAATTACAAAATCATTGTCTCAATTAACAGTGTATTATTAGCATAATACTAAATAATAAAATTGATCTTTAGTAGAAAGATAGGCAAGTTAAACAACTGCATGAAGAGGTGGCTCTATTTTGGTGGATTCATTTGACGAATCAGCCTCAAAACTTTGTTGCACTAATGTGTTGGATGTTGTGCTCGTTGTTTTTTTTACCGCATCCGAATTACCTTTTAATCCAGTGAATCACAAAATTCTTCCCACCTTTTTTCATCTGGTATGGTTAATTTAATTACCCTCTGGTAAATCTCATCAACCTCAATATATTTGGAAAACGTTGGTTTTACTGGGAAAACATGTTTTACCTCATTCTGGATATAGAAGTCATTTTCCATAGTTTCTAAGAACGCTCTTGTTGTCATGCTACCGTTTATCCCACTGAATTTGTTGCTACTTCTGGCCACTTCCTTCATCTTTAGAACATAATATTCTTGAGTTATTAGCTTATCATTAATTACATGGATGCTCAAAAATCATTTTTGAATTAATACTTTAATCCTGTTGGAAAACCTGTTGACTCCCAGCTCTAGTGTTTCACACTTTTCCTCCAATTGATCAATAAGATTTCTTTTAGTCAAAACCTTTTTGACTTCCAAGATGGTGGAAGTCCTGTCACTAATTCCTAATTCTTCCAGTTCATATTTAGTCTTTGAATTTAGGAATTTGATGATATTGGAGGCTTCTAAAGGCATATCTCCCAGCTTTTCCCTTACCTGAACAATGGTTTCAGTGGCCTTTTGTTTCAATTCTTTCTGTTCAAAAATGATTTGGATACATGGCCATATCTCATTCATAGAATCCAGAATACCCATCCAAATGGTTTCCTTGGCTTGGGCCAAGGTCTAACCAATGGATGTATCCTTCTCCACCTTATGTAACCTCTCTAGAAACCTTTGTGACTTCTGCACTTCAACTAGATGAAAAGCCTCAACTCTGGTCTTTTGTTCTTCTAGAGCTTTGAGCTGTCCTTGCAATGTCTTAATTTATTTTGACTGGATTGTCATATTCTCCAGTTTCTTTGTCACATATTCAGTGCTTGTATTTTGAGTTGAAGAAGCTACTGCATTTGTTCATGTAGATTAGAGCTGAGTGATGGTATGACATCCAAGGGCACTAGGGCCATCCTTTGACTTTGTTCTTTCTCTTTAATCATTTTGTCCATTTTTGCCTCCATTTGTCTGATCTAAATATTCTACTCTATGATCAGCTTCATCATGTCAGCCTTCTGTGTTTCATTCTCTTCAATATTTGGCCAAGGGATTCTTTGTGGCTGGCAGTTTCAACTGCTTTCTCAATGATGCAATGTCCAGATTTTTCTTCTTGATGATCTCCTGTGAAACATTTATATCCTTAGGATCAAATCCTATCTTGACTACCAAATATTTCAAAGATTTGATCCTATTGTATTTTGCTAGGGAGGATATCTGTTAGCACCTAAATCCGCCTTAGGCTGAAGGAAGGCAAAATTCAGGGTAACCACAAGCCACGCTTAGTCTGGTAGCTAGCTCTACTAGAACAGGAGAGGGCTCTCTCCGAGCCACACTCAGTGAATAAATAAACGAAAAGGCCTGAGATGACTTACAGTGAACTATTTATCTTAGGCTAGTAAGTGAATATGGATACAAGAAGTGATTTTTATGAATGACTGTGTTTCTAGGATGATATGGGACCAATGGACCTCAATGAACAGAGAACTTAATACAAAGGCACGGATTACTTCGTGAGGCAAGATAGGCGGAAAGCCAAGAAATTTAGTTTAATATAGTGTGGAATGGAGAGATTGATTAAGAGGGTGAAAAGGGCATGGACAACATGAATCCTTTTCAACAGAAGAATGAACACTGAACATGAAATTTTCCCACAGGCAGAGCAATAAAATTGAATTCTACCTTAGCTAACTTAGAAAATTTCACTGGAAATGAATATGAAATGAACTATGAAACATAAAAAGATACATATGAAACATAAGAGACACATTTTCTACACTCACAACCACATGAATCTCATGAAACAGAGCCACTGCCTTTCATTAATCCTCTGTAAAAAATATACAATGCAAAAACAAAGTTTCTTTCCCACAGTCTCCTAGAAGTTACAAGCCAACCAACCCTTTGCAAATGGTTTGCATACAATATATAGAATGTGTCATGAAGAGATACAACACCCAAGGGTCGGGGAGTTACTCAAATCATCACAAAATGAAGGTGGAGAGCCAAACACCAGCTACAGGTGCAACGCCACAAACATGACAAATGGCTTGGGTGGCCCTTTGCCTTCCTTTTCCACTTGGATAACTACCCATCTGGAGTGAAAATACTTTTAAAAACTCCTTAGGTGCTGAAAAAATGAAGTGTAGATGAGGGGGCCCACTTATGAAAAGTTGGGAAGCGAAATTTCGCGAAACAGAGGCATTTTGGGCCTTTTTTCCTATATGCATCGCACCCCTTTCTGTATGAATCACACCACTTTGAGGCCCGTTTTGAGGCACTTGTTGGAGTTTAAAATGTTCCCACGTGTGCTCATTGAAAAGCCTGTCCTGTCTACTTTCCAACCCAAGTGGAAGTTTTGAATTTGGAGCTCATTTTCCCCTCCAAATCTTCATTCTCCCAAGACTGCTTCCTGTGTGTCAAAATAGGGGCAGTGAGGCCATTGTTCGGGTGTTTTTGACCTCCTAGAGACTCAAATCATGCCCAAATTTCTTGATCGAGTGCCAATAGTCGTGATTTTTCCTGCTGAATCCAAAAATGCAAACCATTTCTCATTTGGAGCTCCCAATCCTACGCGTCATGCTGGTGGCGCGACGCATATAGAGAAAAAACTTGTGTTTGTGTCGAAAAATTTCCATGTGACCAAAATTGTCCCAAATTTCTTGAAATTTGGGCTGGAGGTTCTCTAAGAGGCACTATGTTGGGCCACAGAATCTTCAGCCAAGATTCGAAGCCGATCTTGCTCTTTTGCCTCTTTTGTTGCTCTGCTCAGTTTGGCCTTCAAGCTCCTTATTCGAGCCTTTGCGCTCATGTTCCGTGCCCTATAATGACAAGCCATCCTCCTCAATATGGTTTTGTCCTTGTTGGCCTTCTCCAGTAGTCTCTCCAAGTGTAGATTGACCCGATCTAACCAAGACTCGTGGTCGTTTTGGATATCTTGCTCCAAGGTAGTGAGCTCGATCCTCCTCTGCTGGGTAGCTTGTCGATTTTCATGGATGCTTTACAGCTCCATGATCGCCTGCTGGTCCTCAAGCTATTTGTTCCTCTGCTCCAGATACTTGATGACCCATCTAACCCTCTCCATACTGAGTATCAAGTCTTGGATCTCCGAGTCCTGCTCCTGAATGGTCATCCTAAGTTTGGCATTTTCTGCCTCTGCCTCATCATCCTGAATGAGGATGACATTGGTCTCCTGTACACCTGATGGCCCCTCATCATGCACGGGCTTCTTACCCTTGTCCAGTACCTGTGTCGCTGATGCCAGAAGCGAGGCCCCTTCCACCCTGGGTGGAGATAACACTCGCTTTGCTGCTGCAAACAAGTGCCTACTGCCTCTCTAATATGTAATGAAAACTGGCATGGTAGGGGTCTCATGATGCTCATGCTGATAAGAAGGACCACCCAACTCCTGCTCTGGCTCTGATAGTACCTATGATGTGCTGAAGAAGTCACGGGAGATGAAGTCCTCCCAAGCAATGCCCTGCAATCCCAACTGATGATCTACCAAAATTCTGATAAGAGCAAAGTGAAACACACTGTTAAGCTGCTACTGAGGGGTCTTATGCAGCATGAAGGTGTTCATCCTCTCTATGTTCATGCATATGAAAAATGGGAGGTTCATCATCCTCACCCTGGTGAAGTGCATGAGAAACCGGATGTGATAGGCATACAGTCGAGAGAACCTCCACTCACAACTAAAGTATTTCATGATCAATCTCATGAGTGTAGCATACTCATCTTCCAAGTATCTGAAGGGAAAGAATCTTGTGAGCTCATTCAAGAATCTGGCCTTGATGTAAGGCTCATAGTGTTGCCTATCCACCTTCTTCTTCTTATGCCACTATTCTCCAACATTTGGTATACCTGTTGCCACTGATATAGCTTCGGGTGTCAATGTGAAAGTGACCCTGGCCAAGATAAACTGACCTCCATGTAGATGAAGCACAAATAAGTGGGCCAACTCATGATGAACTCTAACATTTTCCACCCTTTGACAAAATTCAAAACATGATAGGTGCTGGAAGCATGACATGGCAAGAGGAAATGCTTGTAACTCAGTGAGGGTAGTGGGTTCATCCCTGACATGTTTGCTACTCTTGTGCTATCTCCTGGGAGCCTGCTCTTCTAAGGAAGAGTCACTCTGTGTCTCCATCTCATACTCAGATGAATGCTGTGATGTGATGACTGCAATATGGACTGTGATTAGGCTGCCCTTTTGATGATGGTGTGAGGCTGGGTGCCTTTGTGATATCTGTCACGAAGGGGAACATGAAACATGGAGTGTTAAGAAGGGAGTGATGTAATTTGAATAGGGGTTATAGGGAGAAATTTGTCAGGGATGTGGGAGGAGTTTGGGGTTTTTGATGGGGTAGGGTTTGGGGTTTAGTGTTGACCAAATAGTGGAGGGATAGGGGAGAGGGTTTGGTAGTAGTTTAGGGCAGGGATTTTAGGAAAAATGAGAGAGGGAGGATGGGAAAAGTGATAGGTGAGGGGAAAATGTGAGTGGATTGAAACCTTGGCACTAACAAGACATTTTAACAACCCTAGCCATCAATTTCTTGGTGATTTCTTATGGTCGATTTTATATATTTTGGTGGCATTGAAACATCTCTATAAACACCCTATCATTGACAAAATTTGATGAGCAAGTGATTTTAAAGAGCCTACCTCTCAATTTGATAGGCTTCACCAAAATTTGGGAGTGTTTGGGCACTTGTTTTGGCCCTTGTCTGTATGCGCCGTGCCCTGGGTATGCGTCGCGCCCTTAGAAAAATTGCACTGTGGGCAGGTTGTGTGTGCGTCGCGTTCCTGGGTATATGCGCCTTGCCCTCTAAAGCCGCCTCCAACTCACTCAACCGCTCACCAATGCACACTCACGCCTTTCCAACACTTCTCCAAGGCTTGTAATAACACAATGCCTTTGTTTTTGACAAAAAATTGTATGTATAGCTTTGGAAGAGATGGGTTTAATTTTTGCCTCTTCAAAAACCCATTTTTCTAATGTTTGAGTTTTGCACTTTTTCATTGACTTTAAAACACACTAATTTTCACTTTCCCTTTGAAATTTTAACTCAAATGATGAAATTTTTGGCACTCTTTGCAGGGATTACATGACAGGACATTTGGCCACGGAAACCATGACTGCATCTGAAAAAATCAACTGGCGAATTTTTTGAAATTTTTTTCATAAATGACACTGTTTGACTTTTCTTCAAAATAGAGTTTTGAAGAAGAGTCGGAGTCTATCCGCATGATGATGAAGCTCTCTAAACCATAACTGTGTAAGGGCCTCACTCTGGCCTGCATGGCTTTACTGGACATGTTCAAAGACCAAATTGATGAATTCCTAGACCTAGACCTCGAAATGACCTTTGTCCTTTAAAGGACCAGACCTTGACTGTCATGGACTTTGATGATTATTCACAAAAGACCTGAGCCAGAAGGAGCCAAACATGAGGGGGAATGACTATCATGACCTTCTCCGTCAGATTATGGCATGCCCCTAGCGGAATGCAACTGGGAGAATGGAGCGGGACACCTAAACATGAAATGCATAAAGAGTTTTGATCTCTGATGGAGGACTGAACAGACTGACTCTAACATTGGCTCCAATGGGGGATGGTAGCTCCTTGGAGGTGCCAAGAATAGCAGATCTCTGGAAGAGCTAGACAGTGCCTTTCGTCCATTGGGCTATCGAGTCATCATTTTGATAAATAATACAGGACTTTGACTCATTTATGAAACTGAAATGACCAAAAAAAACTGACTCAAACTTGACATTGAAATGACTTAAAGGCTAGCTTGAACAACTCTAACGAAAAATAAAAAAAATGGTATTTACAGTGAGTGGAAGCAGTGTTGATAACCTAGAAATGGTACCGCTTGAGCAGCTGACCATTGATTGGCCCTCCTGGACAATCTTCTTCGTTTATTTCCTTTAGAAGAAAGGCATTCTACCCCCGATATGCTGCAATGAAAGGAACTTTCCAGAGGTTCTCGAACTTACCGTGCTTTCCTTTCTCCTCATCCTTGCATCCCACTTCAGCATGACATCATCCACCTAAAATTTATCCATTTGCCTTTCTGTCATAAATTTTCTTGATTTATTCCTGCAATTTGGATGTGTTCTTGAAAACTTCTTCTCTAGTTTGCTGCAAGTGGACCATTTGATTCAACCTCCTTTGCATGGGATCTTCTTCACTGTCGGCCTCCTTAAGAATTTTGACAACCAGGGCAGCAAGAGAGGAAGGAAATACTGTATCAAATCCATAAACAAGCTCAAATGGTGACGTACCTATGGATTTCTTCTGGCTGACCCGATCTGCCCAAAGCGCATTTACCAACCTCTTATGCCAGCTCTTCTTGTTTATTTCCAGCAGCTTCTTGATTATGTTGACCAATGATTTGTTTGAAGATTCCACCAATCCATTGCCTTGGGGATGATAGGCAGTTGAATGACCCAAAATGATGTGATATTTGTGACAAAACTCTACCATCCTTTTTGTTTTTAAAGTTGTTGCGTTATTAGTGATTAGCTTATTCGGACAACCAAAGCGAGACAAGATGTCGTTTTCGAGGAATGAAATGATTACCGCATCTGTAGCTTGTTTGGTGGGAATCGCCTCAATCCATTTTGTGAAGTAATCTATGGCTGTGAGGATCCATATATGCTGTCCAGAAGAAGCGGGATGAATTTCGCCAATGAAATCCAACCCCCATTGCTGAAAAGGGGAACTCACCTCTATGGGCTTGAGTGGTAGAGGCTGTAACTTCCGCTTTCCTTCGAAAATCTAACACTTATGACAGTGCTTGACCATCTTATATACATCAGCAAACAATGTCGGCCAATAGTACCCTGCTCTCAAAATTTTGTTTGCTGTTGAATTCCAAAAAAGGTGACCACCACAGTCTCCTTGGTGGCAGTCCTCCATGACTTTCTTTGCTTCCTTTTCCACCAAACAATTTAAAAAAATGCCACCGGGATCTTTCCAATACAGTGCTGAATTAAGAATGAAAAACTTCGCAGCCTTCAGCTTGAGTGTTCTCGCTTTGTTTCTAGTCATGCTGGGTGGAGGTGAGAAATTTTTGAGCACATATATGATATCTGAATACCATGGAGAAAGAGCAAACATTTCAGATACCTAAATTGGTGGTTCTTCATCGTTCTCATCAGACATAGCAGTGATCAGATTTATGTCCAAAGCATGCAAATTTGATTTAGCCATTAGCTTCGCCAATCCTTGTCCTTTCACCATTTTTGTGGGCTTTATTTCTACGTCATATTCCAGCAAGGCTGCAATCCACTTGTCTCTTCTTCCTTTCGGATCGGCCTGCACTAAAACATCTTTTACAACAGCGTTAAGAACATAGGCTAGAACATGAGAATGTAGAATATACACCCGGAAATCTTTCACTGCCTTCACAAGTGTAAGGGATTGCTTCTCAATAATGTTATACTTTAAAGCTGCGTCTCTTATAGCCCTGCTGAAAAATGCAATGGGTCTTTCATGATCATCTCTCTTCTGCAATAATACCGCTGCCATAGTATGCTTCGAAGCAAATGAAAACAATATGAAATCCTGAGTGTAGTCCGGGCTGACTAGAACTGGTGCTGAGGAAAGAGCCAATTTGACCAAATTGAAATATTTTACAGCCTCTTCCGTCCATTTCACTTGGATATCCTTCTTAAGCATGTTTGTCATCTCTCTTATATGCTCAGCGAGATTGGGTACAAAGCGGCGTAGAAAGTTCATCTTACCATTGAACGATTATATCTCCTTTTTATTCTGGGGCAGATTTATTTGCTGAATTGCTTGCACATGTGCCGGGTCAATACGGATGCCATCCTTTGAGATAATGTGCCTGAGTAGTTTGCCTTCTTACATGGCAAACAAGATCTTCTTTGGATTTAGCGACAAGCCATATTTTCTGCACTTTAGGAAGACAGTTTTAAGATGGTACATGTGCTCTTCATCAGATTTAGAAAACACCGTCAAATCATCTAACTACACCACCAAAAAGACATCCTTATCATTTGCAAAAGCCAAGTCTATGGCACGCTGAAATGTGGCACCCGCATTCTTCAAACCGAAAGGCATTTTTGCATAATGAAAGGTTCCCCATGGAGTGGTGGACACAGTCTTGTCTCGGTCATCCTCATGGATCGAAACTTGGTTATATCTGGAATAACCATCAAGCAGTGACATACGGGATGCTCCCACTACTCGCTGAAGTATATGGTTCATTTTGGGTAGTGGATAGTTGTCCTTCAATGAAACTTTATTGAGATTCCTGAAATCAATGCATAAGCGAATCTCACCTGTCTTCTTCCTTACGGGCACCAAGTTGGAGATCCAATCTGAAAATCTGATTGGCACAATGATCCCTGATTTGTACAACCTATTGATCTCCTTTTCAATAGATGGCAGCAACTTTGGATTTAGCCTTCTCAACTTCTGTCTGAATGGTTTTTGATTGGGCTTGATGGGTATAGTGTGTTGAATTATACTAGTGTCATATGTCTTTAAGTTGGAATAGTCCCAAGCAAACACATCTGCAAATGAAGACATCAAACTGATATATTTGTCCTTGATCTTTGGTGACAATGCTTTGGACAATTTTACCAATTTAGGATTTGCAGCTGTCCCGATATTGACCTCTTCCACACCCTTCTCTGTTGGCTGCAATGTTGGCTTGCAGGCTACATCATCTTAATCAAAGAGTTCTTCTAGAGGTATCAAGCCTTTGGGAATAACGTTATTTTTCAGCTGCAATACGTCCATTTCATTGATCTGCATTTCATCTATAGCATTACCTTTTCCATCATCATTTTCCTCATCAATTGAGGTCTCTTTAAACTTGCCTTTGTTTTGCAGAAAATCATCAATCTCCTCATCATCTTGGAACACTTGCCAATATCTCTGATTGTCTGGAACGGTTGGACGATGCTTGACATGAATTTTGAATTTGTTACTAGAGTTCATTGGGATCTTTAAACTACTTGCTGCCTTAGCAATAGAATCAACAATAATATTTTGTATACGAGGCACACATGTCAAGGTGTATTCTGAAAATAATTTCAAAATGTCTAGGACTGCATTATGGTAGGCCCGTATCCTGGGATGCTTTGCTTGATATTCACCTCTGACCTGCTTGATAACCAATTCGGAGTCGCCATATACTAAAATCATCTTGGCGTTCAACTTTCTTAGAATCTTTAGGCTAGCAATCAGAGCTTCATACTCGTACGTTACTAGGGACTTTGTTTGGGGCGGAGAAAGGATTGCGTACCCAAATTCCAATTCTAGCGCCATCATTTCCCACTACTCCATCGAAATCCATGGTCCACAAACCTTCTTCCTCCTCTTGCAAGTGCTGGAAATTTGTTTGTTGTGCCTTGTCTACTTGTTGTCCATTGCTTTCAGCTGATTTCCCAACAGTGTTCTGCTGTTCTTATTCTTCTTTCTTCAAAATTTCTTTAAAATTTTCTGTTATTTTCGGAATATCGTCTGCTTCTACCAACTGACTATCTATATCTTTTAAACTATCTGAATAAAAAACAAAAGACTCTAAATCTGTATGTACATAGTTAATAGGATGATTTATTGGTTTCTCCTTGCTTGTGATCATGTACTTCATTTTTTGTTCCTGATACAATTTCCTCATTTGTCCAAATACTGGAATCGTTGCATAGGAGAAATCTAGCTGTAGTGTCCCTTTTAGTTTCGCTACCCAAGACCTGGAAAGAAGCATGCCGAACCTTGGAGGAATGTCTGCTACAACAGCATCCATCAAAAAGTTCTTCATTGGGAGCTGATCCAAACTCACCACCAAGTCTTTGATGAGACCTATACATCTTACTCTGCTGGAATCAAATGAATAGAGATCATGATATTTCCGGGTGATGTCCAAACCAAGCTTATCCATGATTTCCTTGGGCATGAGATTGTGAGAAGCTCCGGAATCAAAAATGGCGTTATGTAACACAAAATCATGCAACCTTAGACTGATGTAAAAAGGTGGCACATCACTATCAGGAGACTCACCATTTGATGCTGGCCCAAAAATCATTTCAGGTTGATCATCTTTGAGATTCACCATGTCGAACATTGGGTCCAAATTCAACATTTTAGATACTTTTCCTTTATAACTGTTGTTCTTCAATATTTCAGTCAAGGGGATGGATATCTTTAGTTTAGAAATCTATTTCTCTAAATTGAAAGCGAGAATCTTTTCCACCTCTTTGACTAGGATTTCTTTCCTCTCCTTTTCTTTCGATGCAACTTACTGATGTGATGGTTCTGCTGATGTTGATTTTCTGCTCTCTGGATCAACTGCCTCCTTTCCTTTCCTTTGTGTAACTGCTGGATCATTCTTTGACGCTTCAACATCCTTCTTTTTCTGAATGGTTCTGACCGGAACATCTCTGTTTCTAAGTGAATATCGTTGCTGTTGGGTAGACAAAGCATTCATGTAGCCTCTTTGGTATTCATCTGATTGCTCCTCCAAGACGGTGTGACTTGCTAGAATGAAATCTTCATCTTTGTGTGCAGCTGAATTCTCTGCATACTCCTCCTCTTCAGTGAGATAAGTAGGCAAATCATCAGGAGTAAAGAGATGATTCTCTTTGCCTATTACATTCCCGTCTTCATCTGATTCCGGTCCATGCACAAAATTTTGCTGCAAAGGTGTCTGTACTGGTTGTTGTGCAATCGGCTCTTGAGCTCGCTGATCTCTCTGTCTTATTCTATATTGTGGTTGTTGTTGTCCACAGAAGTTAGGATTTCTAACTAGTGGATCCGGTTTGTCAAGTTTCACTCTCTGTAGCATCTGCTCTACCTTCCGAAGTAGTTGATCTACCGAGGAAGATTCTTCCTTTGCAGTGACCTTCTTCTCTGCTTTTGTACTAGCTCTCTTGGTCAGCAGATTTGCTTCAACGCTGACCGCTATCTTCTGCATGTCTTCCATTATGGCCGGTTCTCTTTCTATCAATTGATAAGCCATGTCACCGTCAAAACCATCTGGGAACTTCAACATGGCTAGTCCCACAGGTGGCCTTAGATTATCTGGAATTTCATTATAAACTGTATTGAATCTAGTGCAATAATCTTGGACCGACTCACCAGCGTTTCTTTTGATTTGCTCATATTCGGCCAGAATTTGAAGAGGATTCCTTTTCACTTCCTAGCGGTTCAAAAAATTGTCTTTGTAAGTCAGCCAAGGTAGCAATATAAGTAGCTAGAAAACCTCTGAACCATTTCCTCACTTCACCTGCAAATGTCTGTACAAAAAGTCTCATTGCCACATTCTCTGCATTGACCTCATGCAGTTCATAGAAATCTTCCATTCTGTCCACATGTTGCTGAGCAGTAATGCCATTAGGAGTGCCATCGAAAAATGGGATTTTGCTTTGGTAATTAGCGGGCATATCATCTAAAACTAGAGGCAAAACGAGAGGTGCAAAAAGGTAGCCATCATTCTTGGTGGATTTGTCGTCGGAGGTGTTGGTGGAGTGTGCACAATTTTTAAGGGACTAGCAATTGGAGTTTAAAGCTAAGCTACTATGTAGTTATCAATTGACTAGTTAGCCCTTTCCGTCTCCATGTCTACAAGAAACTGTGGATTGTGGACAGTAGAGTCAACCGCTCTTTCAGACTTGGTTTCAAACAACGATAATTCAAACTTCTCATCAAACTCTAGCTCTTAAATATACTCAAAAATGTTCGGGCATGAACGGGATTTGAGCACGGGCGATATAGAGCTTTCTTGATGACGAATTCTTGAAATCAAATTGGGATTTTAGTAAATGTGCGGAGGGTCAGGATCTGGATTATCTCTGGTGTATCTTCAAGAAGCCAGCGTGCTATTGAGAAAAATCAAAGGACACAACCAACTTTACTCAGCCTATCAAATCCTAAACTTATCATCCGGAAGCTTAGAATTATTAAGAAGCAAGGGGATTGATTTGTTCCCCAGTATGGTCACCACTATGTTAGCACCTAAATCCACCTTAGGCTGAAGGAAGGCAAAATTCAGCGTAACCACAAACCACGCTCAGTCTGGTAGCTAGCCCTACCAGAACAGGAGAGGGCTCTCTCCGAGTCACACTTAGTGAATAAATAAACGAAAAGGCCTGAGATGACTTACAGTGAACTATTTATCTTAGGCTAGTAAGTGAATACGGATACAAGAAGTTATTTTTATGAATGACTATGTTTCTGAGATGATATGGGACCAATGGACCTCAATGAATAGAGAACTTAATACAAAGGCACGGATTACTTCGTGAGGCAAGATAGGTGGAAAGCCTAGAAATTTAGTTTAATATAGTGTGGAATGGAGAGATTAATTAAGAGGGTGAAAAGGGCATGGACAACATGAATCCTTTTCAATAGAAGAATGAACACTGAACATGAAATTTTCCCACAGGCAGAGCAGTAAAATTGAATTCTACCTTAGCTAACTTAGAAAATTTCACTGGAAATGAATATGAAATGAATTATGAAACATAAGAGACACATTTTCTACACTCACAACCACATGAATCTCATGAAACAGAGCCACTGCCTTTCATTAATCCTCTGTAAAAAATATACAATGCAGAAACAGAGTTTCTTTCCCACAGTCCCCCAGAAGTTACAAGCCAACCAACCCGTGGCAGATGGTTTTCATACAATATATAGAATGTGCCATGAAGAGATAGAACGCCCAAGGGTCGGGGAGTTACTCAAATCATCACAAAATGAAGGTGGAGAGCCAAACATCAGCTACAGGTGCAGCGCCACGAACATGACAAATGGCTTGGGTGGCCCTTTGCCTTCCTTTGCCACTTGGATAACTGCCCATCTGGAGTGAAAATACTTTTAAAACCGCCTTAGGTGCTGAAAAAATGAAGTGTAGATGAGGGGGCCCACTTATGAAAAGTTGGGAAGCGAAATTTCGCGAAACAGAGGCATTTTGGGCCTTCTTTCCTATATGCGTCGCGCCACTTTGAGGCTAGTTTTAAGGCACTTGAAGGAGTCCAAAATGTGCCTACATGTGCTCGTTGGAAATCCTGTCCTGTCTACTTTCCAACCCAAGTGGAATTTTTGAATTTGGAGCTCATTTTCCCCTCCAAATCTTCATTCTCGTAACACTGCTTCTTGTGTGTCAAAATAGGGGCAGTGAGGCCATTTTTTGGGTGTTTTTGACCTCTTGGAGACTCAAATCATGCCCAAATTTCTTTCTCGAGTGCCAGTAGTCGTGATATTTCCTTCTGAATCCAAAAATGCAAACCATTTCTCATTTGGAGCTCCCAATCCTACGCGTCGCGCTGAACTTATACTAGGCGCATGACGTTTCACATTTGTCAACGAGTTCAAAACGACAAGGGCTCAGCCATCTTTTCACTTTTAAAGGGTCAGAAAAGAGTTGAAAGAAGACCCCCCGTTTTTATTCTCTTTAACGACTTAAAAAGGGAAAAACTACTCAGCGACCTTTTCATTTTGTACGAGTTAGAAAAGAGCTTAAAGGTGACTCGTCCTAGAGGAACGAGTGGTATAAAGGGTAGCAACTGGTTCTAGCAATGGAGGAACTGCTCAAAACATGTAATGGTCAAGAGGCTAGCTAATAAAACCACTTATCGTTGCGGTTCCTCAGGAAAGTAAAATCAACCAAGTGAAAGCATATGATCAGCCAAAGAGATGGTGGCGATGGAAAACAACCAAGGCTCATCTAGCAAAATTTAGTTGATAAAAATGGCAATCTCGAGATGTAAATTGGGAATGGGTTCATTTTTACACAAGCTTGAACCATGGAGAATGTTTCTTGGACTCGGCTTCATGTTTACACAAGCTTGAAATGAAAATATATGCTTGAGATAAGTTCTCATGCCCCTAGCATAATGACTCAATCGAGGTACACGCCCCCCAAGCTTCATTTTAGTTGACTAGGCAGATGAAATGAAGGTTCACTTTCGAGATCTAGGAAAGACTCGATTGGAATTTTAAGAGATCTTAATTAAAGACTCGATTTGGAAAAGGGGGGTGTTTCATTTTTTAATAGTTTGACACAGTAAAAGAACTATTCTTGTAACTCCTTGTTTCATTTTTTAATGAGGTTGACACAAGACCAAGAACTATCCTCATACTCCTTTATTCATTTTTTAACGAGGTTGTCACAAGACAAGGAACCATCCTCATGAATCCTTGTTTCATTTTTTAACGAGGTTGAAACAAGATAAGGAATGATCCTCATCCGTTGTTTCATTTTTTGATGAGGTTGACACAGAAAAAGAACTATCCTCATAACATCTGTTCATGGACCATATGAGAACATGGCTCTGAAGAGATCTTCACTATATGGAAGAACCATGCTCCGAGAGGAATACATGTCATTTGGTACCAAAGACAGATCAGGTTCCAATGCTCACAGTACATAATGTACTATACCATTTGTGTGATCATCAGTAGATGTGGAGATGGAACGAGTAGCCACATAATTGACCTATGGCAGGGAAGGTACTGCTTGCAAACAAGAGCTGATAGGGGGTGATGGTTGCAAAGGAGGCGCTTGGTGACCAATGAACGACAACTGATCAATAGTCACAATTCTCCCTTCGTGCGGAAAACAAACCACATGGAAAAACAAAAAAACAAGAGCTCCCATGACATAAATATAGTCGTGTCCAAGGATAAGATTGAAATCTAATGGACCTTGGACTACCATCACGTCTATATAGATGGTCTTTCCTCCCAAAGTAATAGGGAACATCGGAAGGATCCCTGAAGGTTGACTGGTTCCTCTATTGAAAGCCAATAGATTCTAGGTGACAGGCACAAGCTTTGGGGAACCCAAATATTGCCAAATAGTAGAAGCCATGATGCTAACAGACGCGCCTTCATCTAATATAGTGCCAGGTACTACCATATTATAGGCTTGTACTATGATCTCGAAAAGCACATAAGATGGGAGGCGGAAAGCAGACAATGGATCCCAATTGAAAGAGATGATAGAACTACTTTGGGGGGGGTATCATATGATTTCCCCCATGCTCTGCAGGAATAGGAGAATGACTTTCCTGAACAACTGGGATGGGAGGCTCACTCTTCGATTCATGAGAATCTGAGGAGATAAGAAGAACATGAGCAATATGATCACTATTCTCTTTGTGAATAGAGTTAACAACGGAAGGTGGAGACAAGTCGACACTCTTTTCGACCAATTTTTGGCCGGGAACAGACACAAGAGAGTCTCGCTCAGGAAGAGCGGGACAAGCAATAGATGAATCCAAGTCAAGCTCTTTACTAACCGGGAGAGGGTCAAAAGAAAGACTATGATAACCAACAGGAAGTTGGGGTTGAGGAGCTGCAAATTTTTCCAAAACTTTGGAAGCTTTATCCATAAGAGGACAAAGGTGAAGAAGATGCCCTCCTTCACATAACTTACAGGGGAATCTAATCTTCCCTTTCTTCTTACCATCATTAGTTGAAGGTGTAGCATCAGCATGATCTCCAGAGGTCGATGGGGATGGTCAATTCAGGTCTTAAAACCATACCTCTAAGAATTTGGGAATGCCAGGACAGTCTCGAAGGAGATGGTCACCCTTACACAGCCTGCAAGGGAATTTGAACTTCTGTGGAGGATCGGAAGGTTTGTCTACAAGAGGCGCATTTGGAGTAAAGACTGCATCATTGTCCTCTCGCTTATCTGACTTCTTCTTCTTCATCTTCTTCTTCTTCTTCTTACCTTCTTGGTTACTGGATTGCAAACTTTCACCAGGCGAAGTAGAAGAGGAAGAGGAAGAAACAAGGGAAGAATGGGAGAGGTCAACCTTAGAATCAACGTGATGTGATTCAAATGAAGGAGATGGAGGGGAAGGAGTGGGACACTCGGGACCACCGAGGTCAAAAATAACCAGACAGGTAAACTAATGGTTAACCCAGGGAGGGACAACGTTGCCATATAAGGAGCACTAGCATTTCCAAAAGAAGGAAAAGGACCAGGATTCCCATCCAAAGGGAACCCTTGACTAGTAGACTCTGGGAATGTTTCCATTGGAATCGATCCTAAGGAATCACTAAGGAAGATAACTTTAACTAGGAATATTTTGTGGGTAGTTAATTTTAAGAAACTAAAACAAAAATTTGCCTTTTCATATTTTAAGAGTCAAGAAAAGGAAAAAATGTGACTCTATCACTTCTGATTTGAAAGGAGCTCGAAGGACAAGTGCTTGGATGATATTTTAATTTTAAAGAGTCAAAAAGATCAAATGACTACTTAGGATGATCTAGGTAAAAAGGATTACGAGGAAACCATGAACTACAAAATACCTCTTGGTGAACCAAGAAGTATGAGCAAACAATCTCCCCTAATGTTGTGTTTGGTTTATCACGTTTGCAAGGCAGCCAAATTGGCTTCCTATGGATAAAGGATTGCAGCCTAGAGGGGTCTCTCGTTATATACTCGACAGTACGGGGAGCACAAATCCATACTAGCGATGTCTAATGCCGAAGCTAACAACAACTTCTAGGTTTAATGATGTCGGAACACGTATCTAGCCTAAACCTTCTAGATATGATCGTTAATGTCAAATGTGCCTTAGGTTAATTGAATTCATTTTAGAGTTTATCTTGAGTTAAGTTTTAGTTTTCAGATCTTAGCAATGCTACTCGAAAAACCTAAATGTAAGTAAATGGGACAAGACCCTTTCAATTCGATGAAATTCCTACACTAGAGAGGGTAGAAACTACTCAATCAAATGCAAACAATCAAGCAATTGAAAACAAAATGATCTTTCACTACTTCACTTTTTCAAAAAATAAACTAATGAAAAATGCATTCCAATTCCTAATTTCCTAAAAAGCACTTATCTATCTGTCCTTTCAAAATGAATAAATTTGTCTTCCTTTTTCAAATGTTGATGCAATTCTAGTTTTTAAGAGATGCAAATCATAATTATGCAACAAGCTAGAATTTCATACTTTCTCATGAAACAACGAAACAAAGTTTTCGCATACAATATTTCGATGAAAAAGTTTTCAAGACTATGAGCTCTTCAATCAGATGAAAACATGAAAATATAATTTCATTCAGATCAATGAAACACCGAATTTACCAAACACAAGACCAACAATGTAATCTATGCTGAAAAAAGATGTTCAATCTAGTAAATGAAACCTTTTTCAAACTTGTGCAAAAAGAGGTCAAAGTCGTAAAAGGACCAAAAAACAAATGCAAGGAGCAAACACACCCACACTCGGACTTGATGAATCCACAAGCTGCTGAATAGGTGACTAACTAGATGCCTTAGTGTCGTTGATCACTCAATGACTCAATCAATCAAATAACAAGATGACAAGCCAACAAGCAAGTAAAAACCAAATGAAAAGTAGCTTCCTAATTAGGGAGAAAACAATAAAAAAGGCTCACGGGGTCAAAAACACAAGAGCAGAACACATTGGCCAAGATTGAGGTCAAGCCCTAATCTTCATTCACAGGCATTGACGCAATTGCCTAACTGACAACAAGCGGAAAAGGTTGGTCGGTGTGACTGTTCCTCCGCAATTTGCGATGGTCGGCATGACTGTCAGTGGATTAAATGAGTTGGCCGAGGCAACTAAGGAAAAAAAAAAAACAAAACAAGGAATGAATCTGCTACTATGAATTTTAGATTTAGGCCAGTAAGCAGGAGAAAAGAAACAAAACCAAAGGGAAAACGTGAAACTAGCAAAGTTCTCACAAAATCATGAATTCCAAAACAAATAAAAGATGGGATTTCCCCAGCGGAATCACCAATTTGTGGTGAAGTAAAATCATAAGTGCAGACACAAACAAATTTCTCTAGCCCAATAATGGGTCTAGCCACAATAGATACATTCTATCGAAGATTTCCTTAGGTTAGAATCAATCAAGAGGGCCTACCTCTTGGTCACTTATCCTGCTTAATGATGTCGTTGCTTGCTCGCTCCAGCAATCTCTCGCTTCCTTCTTCAAGCTCCTAAAACAAGTAATAAGCAACAACACACAAACATAATAATAGACAAATTGCAATTCAACCTATCTAATGAGTCAAGAAGCATTATGACACGAATATGTAATATTACAAAACATGTAGGAAATCAATCTATAGTAGCATATATTAATATCAAAGAGAGATTACAACCATTCGTCTTGACATCGCAGTCTTCCTTTGACAAGACCGGGTTCCCACACACTTCTACTAGAACTCCATGATGGCTTCAAACAATAGTAGTTTAAAGGCTCTTCCCTTTAGGCTTCACTGCAAACCAAACACACTTCTCCCTCACACAACTAGATGGTGACAACTAGTAATAGTTTGCTTGTCTAATCAAAATAGTATACTCACACTCAGCCAACACTCTAAATAGCTTGTGCTTGGGAAGAAGGGAGAATTATATAGGAAATAGGATGGGAGATGGATCCACTTCACATGGGAGAAGGACTTATCCCTTGAGGTAGTTCCATCATTATAGGGGAAAGGAGCCCAAACTGTCATCCTCGACCCCATCTGACCAAACCATTTACCAGACTTCCGTTATGAAGCTTCTAGAGCTGGAAGCTTCGGCTCTAATTTAAAAAACTTTCAATAACAGGACCGATGCGACTGGAACACAGCTCAATTTCTCCAGTCGGTGCAAGGAGTAGTGCTAAAATCTGCACATCAGTGCAGGGGTGGACAAAGGCCATTAGCACAAGTCTTGAAGAAATTTTAGGGGAAATGGTACAAAAGGGAATTTATCTGCTCATGAAGAGGGACACAATGGGAGTTTCTTCATGAAGGCAAAGCATGCAGGGTTCATTATAGAGGTCCTCCAAGATCAAGGAACGAGGAGTATAGGGACAATGACAAATTTTTTTGTAACACATTGTCTTGGCTTTGTCCTTGGTTCTGTGGTTTGGGGAAGCCTTTCTCTTGCTTCAGATTCATGGATCCAAAGTCTCGCTTCTTTTGTTTAAACTTCTACTCGATATTGACAGCGTATCGGTACATCGTGTCGAGCAATGATATGTCCAGCAACTTCATCTCATATTAGATGTACCTATGTAGGCAACGACAGTATTTGAGTACCAAATTCTGCTCAGAATCCTTGAAACCCAACTTTGTGTGAAGGGTATGAAAAATATTGGTATAGTCTAAGACATCTTGGTTCCTTCCCTGTCGCAACATGGTCCACTTTATGTATTTATCCTCATAGCTTTTGACAAGGTAGTACTACTCCTTGATGGCATCCCAGAATGAATCCCAAGTGGGTGTGGCTGAAAATGGTGAGGCCATACTTTCATCCTTTTGCTTGCAGTAGGCTTCCCACCAGTCCTTGACGTGGGGGACGACTTTGAGAAGAGAAAAAGTAATATTTTCTCATTTGGAAAAATCATGCATAGAAAAATATCCTTCTAGAAAATTTAACCATTTATCTACAACGTCTACATCTATTTGGCCCTCAAACATGGGAATGTCAAAGTTTACTTGTACCTTAAAAGGAGTGGAGCCTCCAGAGTGGCTATTAGATGTGGATGTGGCGCCGGTGGGCAACCATTGAAGGATTTGGGAAAAGTTGTCCATCATTGCGTTCCTTTGTCCCTTGAGGGCTTCTTCGAGCAATATTTTGATAGTATCTCATGCACCCTCATCTTTCTTCTCTTCCACAATGGGAGGCCATCGAGATTTGCAAGGATGGCCCTTGCAAAGGTTTGACCAGTCCAAGCCCTAACTCCTTATATCCTGACCTCGTTAGGGACATAAAAAGAAAAATAGAGAAAGTGCAGACTGCTTTGATACCATTGATTCAGATTTAAACAGGAACGCAACAAATTATGGATATAACCATAAATATAAAGATGCAATAGAAATAACACTTCATTTCATTAATATCAAATATTAAAATATGCTTACAAACAGAATGGAAATAAGACTAGCTCGGGCGATGGTAGCTTATCTCTGAGAAGAGATGTGGTGGCTACATGCCTTTGAACTATCTTACAATGAGGATCAAAGGCCTATTTATTGTTGAGAAGTAATGGAAAACCCTAAACATCCAAAAACCTATCCTTAGGAGATGAAGCGCCAAACTATGGGCCCCATTTGGATAAATTGGTACATCAACTTCTCAGGATCGTAACTTTGGCATAAGATATATGTTTGACATGTACAATACCTTGCTAGAAAGATTTTTCCGAGGACTACAACTTTCAAGTGGCCAACATTGATCAATGGCATATGTTGGTCCTTGTTTTCCCCAAAAAACGTCGTTTAGGGCCTCAAAACGGCTCCAAAAGTTTAGGACCCGAAAAATTGTAAAAAATAATAACTTTTACTACAATTAAGGAAACTGAAAAACTGAAAGAGACAGTTGTGGGGATTCAAGTGGGATAGGTGGGTGGCCACCAACATCCACTTGGATCATGCAGAATTGGAAACCCATGGATACTATTCTAGGTACTAACTAGAAGAAAGATGATGCTTCTATAGGGGAGGCAGTGGATGACATTATCTATAGACAGTTGGTGGGGTCCTTGATGTACTTGGTGAACAAAAGGCCTGATATTTGTTTTGCAGTGAACCAACTTAGCCAGTTCATGGTGGAGCCTACCAAGCTTCACTGGAAAGCAACAAAACATGTTCTAAGATACCTCAAAGGGACAACAAACTTTGGTTTATGGTACATGTAGACTGATGGAGTGAAGTTCCAAGGATTCACAAATCCAGATTGGGCAGGGAGTCCCTTAGATAGGAATAGCACAAATCTCTCTACAAATCCAATGTTTCATGATAGGTTCAAGCATATAAACATCAGGTACCATCACTTGGGAGATTGTGTCTAGAGGAGGATTGTTATGTTGCAATACATTAATAAAGAGAAGCATAATGCAAACATCTTGACAAAGGCTTTTTCAAGAGGCAATTTAAGTTCCACAGAAGTAGGATTGGGGTTGTTCATAACCCTTTTCTTGCTAAGAGGGAGTGTTAAATTGTAGCAATAAAATTCTTCATTTGACTTGTGCCTTAGTCAAATGAAGAAATTCAAACTTCCACTTCAACAAGATGAGTTGTCAGGAAGTTAGCAAGAGTGACATGGCCAAATCACTCAATTAATTCAGTCAATTCGAGTTTGTGGGCTAGAAGTAGAGTTGTGTGCAAGTTGGTGGATAAGATCTAGCTAGTGAAAGTCATTTATCTAATCTCTAGTCTAGAATAGAGTCAATATGAGTTCAAATGAGCAGTTGTAACTATTGTAAACTCAACTAACTCTCAGTTAACTAGTCAATTTACTAAAAATAGTCCTAGTCATGAATGCAATTCAAATTGCCTAGTGAATTTGGAAAGAAAAAGGCATATTGTAATCATTATTGTATACTAGTGAGTGTATAATGTTTGCATGTAGCAAGTGAACTAATTTCCTCAAGAATTGCACAAGAAAATAGGATATTCTGTATCTTTTAGGAGCAGGAATTGCGCAAGGAAATAGGAGATTCCCTATTTTTTAGGAGAATGAATTGCACAAGGAAATAGGAGGAAGTAGGAGGCCTATTTTGGCTAATTGTTGGCTAGAGAAGACTAAAGAGGAGATTAATATTGTAGTGCAGGTTGAGCTTCAAGAATTGAAGTTGTCATTGTAATAGATCATTGTTATCATTTGATATAATACAAATAGAGGAGGGGTTTTTCCCAATTGGGTTCCCTAGAAAAAATTGTGTTCATTATGAATGAATTGTTGCATGTGTTTCTATTGTCAATTTTCCTTCCACAGTATTTACTAGAATAAATTTGTGTTTATTGATTTCAGAATGAATTCATTAGCAACTGCAAATTTCGAGTTATTTCTACAATTCCCATAGGAAAAAAAGAACGACAAAAAGAAAAAGGGGAAGGTTCACCAAAAAAATGATGGAATCTTTTGATCCCTACCTCACTATGGAGGAAGAAGAAGAAATCACATAGAACATTCCAAACATGGAAGAAGGAGATGCTTAGGTCTAGAATGGCAATAGAACCCACATACCAAAGGATATATAATCAAATGTGATCTGTGAACAAGTACAATAGAGAAAAGTGGCACACAAAGAGGATGGGATGATGGGCATAAAGAGAATTCATGTTTTAGAAAGTTCAAATTTAGACAAAGAACTCCCACCAAAGATAACCAAGAGCAATTTGCAATAGTTCCAATCAATCCCAACTTGGGGGGATGAAAAATGGTTTAGAAAAAGAAAGGAAAGAAAGAGAAGGTAAGTGATTACTATCACAAGTCTTAAATTTGCTAATTTATGTTATTTTTTCAACTTTTTTTTCCTATGCACATAATTTGATAGGATGCTCTTACTAAACACAATTAGCATCTACAAAATATATTTTTATCCTTTTTTCAAAATTTGAATAAAATTACGATTTTTTTCTCTTTGGAAAAACAATATTTCCATATGTGGCAAAGGATAGTTATCCTTCAGTGAAGCCTTCTTAAGATAAGGAAAATCACTAGAATATCATTGGCCGTTATTACACTATTTTTAATCTTTGCATCCCTGAAAGTTTATACTAAAACCATTGATTGATCTATGATTGTGACCTTAGAAGGGGCTCCTCCCCCTCCTCCTCCTTCTGATGATGAGGTTGTGAGCTTCCATTTTCTCATGGATTCCTTGTCAAACAACCCCGAGAGCAAAGGAGACTGAGTGAAATTCATGAAGAAAGAAAATGCAATTCCTTCGTGGTTCTCCCTTCGGGAGTTCAAAGAAACATTGGGATTTTTTGATCAGGATTTGATGGGAAAATTCACAAGGATGTGGCCATCCCCCAGATCCATGGAATCGTGGATAGAAAAAAATTTGAAATCAATGATGAAGAGAAAAGTTGGATTATATGCATGTGGTAATGTATTTTTTGCATTCTTGTTTGAGTTCAAAGAAGATAAAGATGCGGTCTTCAAAAATGGACCTTATTTTTTTCGATCTCAGGGTATGTATTTGAAAAAGTGGTCCTTGGAATTTAATCTAAATGCAGTTATTCCAAGTGAAATTCCATTTGGGTGAAGCTCCCTCAACTCCCACTATCTTGATGGAGTGCTGGTTTCCTTTGCGCTATTGGAGATGGAGTTGGAAAATATTTGGATTAGATAGAACCCAAAGGCTTGCAGTTTGCATGTGCCAAAATATGTGTAAAGGTTGTTCTCGAGAAGGGTTTTCCTTCTAAAATAATCCTAACTTTGGGGGGTTGGACTCATTTCCAAACCCTAAATTATGAGAAAATCCCACTCAAGTACCACATTTTCCATGAATAAAACCATTTTTCTAAAGGTTGCAAGAAAGCTCAAGCAAATAAAGGTGTAGAAAAACAGATCGCTCAAGTGGAACATTGGAAGACAAAAAGGCATGGAGGGAATAAGGAAAAACCAAATTCAACCAATAATCAAAATAATCAATAAAATAATGGGGCTTCGACCTCTTCAAATCCCTTTAGTTCCTTGTAAAACTAGCTCAAAGCCGAGCAAGTGGAGCTTGGATCTAGAATAAGGGGAGTTTAAGGATGCATAGGAGTTCCCATATTTTGAGCACAATGTAGATTTATAACCTTTAGAACCAATCCAAAATTGAACCACACACTGTCCTAGAAAAATACATTGAAAATTCATCGAAAGCAACATATAACAAGGGTGGTACTTCTTCAAGAATTATAACTCATGATATGGCTCATACTTTAAGTTGGGCAAATGAAGGGTGTAATCATGAGACACAAAGAAATAAGAAAAGGAAAGGAAAACCATTTAAGAATATGGCAAGAGAATTAGAATTAGAGAAAAATAAAAAAACTCAACAACAAACTAGTAACCACAGAGATCTTAAAACCAAAGGGGAATAAGGGATTAGATGGATTGGAAGAAGGTAGAGACAATCTTAAAAACCTTCCAAAAAAATGATTAAGCTTTCATCTTGGAATATAAGACATTTGGGAAGCGCCATAAAAATCCTATCAGTTAAGGACATGGTAAAGCAAGAAAGGTTGTGGATATTACTACTACATGAGACTAAGCTTGAAGAATCCAAAGTGATTGAGGTTGCTAACAATTTTTGGAGGTATAACTCTAGAATAACACAAAACTCTAAAGGAGCCTTAGGTGGAATAGGTACAATTTGGTCTAGTTCCATTTCAATCTTATTGAAAATATTAAGGCACAATTTTGGGTAGTTGTTCTCTTGGAGTGAAAGGATATAGGGGAGTATATCTCTATTATCAAGGATGAATCTTGGCATAACAATTGCATTGTGAGAGGGGGATTTCATGTTGAAAATGGCAACAAGAAATGCTAAAAATAGAAGTGCTAAAAATAGCACTGCTATAAATAGTAGTTTGGGTACCAGTGTTGGATTGAGCAATAGGGAATGAAAAATGGAAGTGTTAAAAATAACATTGCTATTTTTAGCAGTTTGGGATGGATTCCAATTTTAGTCAATCCCTAGACTAAAGTAAAAGTCGAATTTCAACTTAAAAGTTGTTTGAAAATAAATTAATTAATTCACCATGAGCTAATTAGTTGTGAAAAAACAAACATGAAGTCTATGTGAGGACATGCAACAGTTTCTCCATTGATTGAGGAATTTATCCATCAGTTAAAGAGATAAGGATGAGTTTTTATTTGAGTTGTAATTAGTTGGCTCAGTTAACTGAGTCAAGTCCAGTTAGATTGATTTAAATAGTTTGTTTAAATTAATGTGAGTTCATTTAGTTAATGCATGCTTGCATATAACTGCTACACTTTAGATAATTGAATATTCTCTCATGAATAACTCATGCATGTCAGTTCAGACAGAGACCCAGTTGAGATCAAAGGAGGGATAGTGTACTATTAGTTGGATGGATTTTTCCTATAAAGGAAGCTCATCCATGGAGAAGGATTTATCTCCTTTAGGATTGCACATTTAGATCAGAGGTTAGTGGGTGTGTGAAGAGGCCAATTCACACAAGTGGTTGCACTGGACCCCAATGAAAATTGCGTAAAGAAATAGGAGGCTTGGAGGGCGCAGGAGAAGGTTTGAGAGAGGCCTTTGACTGTCTATGAGAAACAGAGGGATTGCAGAGAGAGCATGATAGCTTGTGAGCTGATTCTTTTTGTAATCCAGACTATATTTCCACTTGTATGATAATAGAGAGTTGGGGTTTTAGGCTGAGGCTTTCCCCGGGTGATTTCTTCTGTGTTATGTGTGATTGATTTCTTCTTATCAATTATATGTGTTCTCTTGATCTTGCTCAATTCGATTAAGCTTCCACAAAGTGTTGTAGAAGTAGATATTGTATTTTGTTTTAGTATATTCCATAATCTATTGATCTACAGTGGGAATTTCTACATGGTATCAGAGCAAAGGTGATCAAGGAAGAACAATATACAAGCAGGGAGAAGTTTGAAGTTTGTGATTCCTGAATATAGAAATCAAGTTCTTATCACATCTCTATTTCACCTATGGAATTCAATGGTTTAAGATTCAAATATGCCCTTGATGGCAGTTCGAATTATATAGCCTAGAAGGATCGCATGGAAGCAGTACTAGAGGATAACGGTCTAAAGGACTTCATTGATCAAGAATTCCCCAAGCTGACTAGTGCTACTGAATTGGCTAAATGGAAGAAATGTGTGGCTACAGCAAGGAGAATCCTTCTGGAGGGAGTTCAAGATCACATAGTCTCGAGTCTCCATGGGAAGGAGACACCATTTTCAATGTGGGAAAAATTGAAATATCTATATCAGAATAGTAGTGATCAGAGGAAGCTGGCACTGAAAGACAAGCTTCGGAAGATCAAGTGTGAAAAGGGCGACACGATCTCTATGTATCTGAACAAGCTCACCACATGTAGGGATGAGCTTGGAAGTGTAGGAATCGCAATAGATGATGATGACATGATGATTCTTGCACTCCTCTGTCTTCCTAAGAGCTGGCATAGATAGTAGGACTTAGTTAATGGAAGAGAGAAACTACCATATTAGGAACGACTTTGGTTGGATTTGATGCAGGAGGAGATAAGAAGAAGCATCGAAGATGGTATTCATCCATGGAGGATGAAGAAAACTATGCCTTAGCGAGTAAGGCGAAGAAGGGGAAGGAGAAGGTTTCTCATTCTGAATCCATTTCTTCCCATGGTGGGAAGAAGTTTGACAAATTGAAAGTGCGATGCTTTCATTTTCATGAGGTGGGTCATTTTGCTACAAATTATCCACTAAGGAAATCCAAGAAGGGATCCATGGAAGGATCAGAAGGTGAGGCACTGGCCTCACAGATCGAGTTGGATTTCACACTGTTTGCATGCATGGTTTCATCCATGGTGGGAAGTGGTTTGTTTCTTAATAGTGGAGCTTCTTTCCACATGACTGACGAAAAGAGTTTATTCAATACTTTGGAGGAGAAAGATCTCCAGATACTCATAGCGATGGGTAATGATGAAAAGTACAGTGTCTCAGGTGTAGGCACAATTATTTTTTCAGAGGGAGCATGGAGCTCGCATTACCTTGACCAATGTCAAGTATGTAACGGGATTGAAGAGAAATTTGGTGTCAATCGCGATGCTGGAAGATAGAGGATATGATGTAGTCTTCAATAAGGGAAAGGTTTTCCTTAAACACATCATCACTAGATAGGTGAAGCAGATTGGTTCACGGGTCAAGAACCTGTATGCTCTTGAGGAGCAAGGCAACTGATGGAGACTTGGTGGTTGAGAGGGAGAGTACATTACCTCTCAGCATACATCCATAGGAGAGGTCTCAAATGATTATGGAGGAGCCACAATTAGTGAAGCAGCTTCAGGAGGTTGTGTAGCAGCCACAACTGGGGAAGCAAAGAGGAGATAGAGTGGAGGCATCCACTCATGCAAAGACCTCCAATAGGGGGAAATTTCAAGCCAAGTGGGCAGAGGGATCACATGCATCCATACCTCTAGGTAGGAGGTGGGGCGATGTGGAGTGATTGTCCCAAAAAGGCTGGAATAGGGGCAGGATCATTGAGGTACCCAACCTCTTTGATTCGACATTTCTATAGGAGCCCTAAAAAGGAGTAGCAAGACTAGATGATTGGGTAGAGATAGATGTGGATGGAGCAGCAGAGAGAGCTACAGTGCAGGAGTCCCACGACAGTGCAGAGCTAACAGGCTACAATAATGCAAGAGGAATAGGAGTGTTGCACCAGTGCAGGATGACACAGTGAGGTGTGCAATGGTGCAAGATGCATGGAGTGTTGCAGTAGCTCAGAGCTCCGAGGGGGAGCACTTGTTAGTAGCAGGTAGAGCTTCAACATCTGAGTATGTTTCTAGCCCAACAGAGAGGTCAGTTAGGAGTTTTTTTTGTTTCTAGAGTTGTTAGAGCAACCACACTTGGTAGATGCAGAACATTCCAAAGGTACAGGATCAGGTTCGAGTTGAATGCCTTTCTGGTTGAGAGGGAGTGTTGAAAATGGCAACAAGAAATGCTAAAAATGGAAGTGCTAAAACTAGCACTGCTATAAATAGTAGTTTGGGTACCAGTGTTGGATTGAGCAACAGGGAATGAAAAATGGAAGTGTTAAAAATAAAATTTCTATTTTTAGCAGTTTGGGATGGATTCCAATTTTAGTTAGTCCCTAGACTAAAATAGTGAAGTAAAGTTCGAATTTGAACATAACAGCTGTTTGAAAATAAATTAATTAACTCACCATGAGTTAATTAGTTGTGAAAAATCAAACATGAAGTCTATGTGAGGACATGCAACAGTTTTTCCATTGATTGAGGAATTTGTCCATCAATTAAAGAGATAAGGATGAGTTGTAATTAGTTGGCTCAGTTAACTGAGTCAAGTCCAGTTAGATTGATTTAAATAGTTTGTTTAAATTAATGTGAGTTCATTTAGTTAATGCATGCTTGCATATAACTGTTGCACTTTAGATAACTGAATATTTTCTCATGAATAACTCATGCATGTCAGTTCAGACAGAGACCCAGTTGAGATTAGAGGAGGGACAATATACTATCAGTTGGAAGGATTTTTCCTATAAAGGAAGCTCATCCATGGAGAAGGATTTATCTCCTTCAAGATTGTGTAGTTAGATCAGAGGTTAGTGGGTGTGTGAAGAGGCCAATTCACACAAGTGGTTGCACTGGACCCCAATGAAAATTGCGTAAAGAAATAGGAGGCTTGGAGGGCGCAGGAGAAGGTTTGAGAGAGGCCTTTGACTGTCTATGAGAAACAGAGGGATTGCAGAGAGAGCATGATAGCTTGTGAGCTGATTCTTTTTGTAATCCAGACTATATTTCCACTTGTATGATAATAGAGAGTTGGGGTTTTAGGCTGAGGCTTTCCCCGGGTGATTTCTTCTGTGTTATGTGTGATTGATTTCTTCTTATCAATTATATGTGTTCTCTTGATCTTGCTCAATTCGATTAAGCTTCCACACAGTGTTGTAGAAGTAGATATTGTATTTTGTTTTAGTATATTCCATAATCTATTGATCTACAGTGGGAATTTCTACATGGTATCAGAGCAAAGGTGATCAAGGAAGAACAATATACAAGCAGGGAGAAGTTTGAAGTTTGTGATTCCTGAATATAGAAATCAAGTTCTTATCACATATGTATTTCACCTATGGCATTCAATGGTTTAAGACTCGAATATGCCCTTGATGGCAGTTCGAATTATATAGCCTGGAAGGATCGCATGGAAGCAGTATTAGAGGATAACAGTCTAACGGACTTCATTGATCAAGAAGTCCCTAAGTTGGCTGGTGCTACTGAATTGGCTGAATGGAAGAAATGTGTGGCTAGAGCAAGGAGAATCCTTCTGGAGGGAGTTCAAGATCACATAGTCTCGAGTCTCCATGGGAAAGAGACACCATTTTCAATGTGGAAAAAATTGAAAGTTCTATATCAGAATATCAGTGATCAGAGGAAACTAGCACTGAAAGACAAGCTTCGGAAGATCAAGTGTGAAAAGGGCGACATGATCTCTATGTATCTAAACAAGCTCACCACATGCAGGGATGAGCTTGGAAGTGTAGGGATCGCGACCGCTGATGATGACATGGTGAGTCTTGGACTCCTCAGTCTTCCTAAGAGATGGCATAGCTAGCAGGACTTGGTTAATGGAAGAGAGAAACTGCTAGATTGGGAACGACTTTGGTCGGATTTGATGTAGGAGGAGATAAGAAGAAGCACCAGAGATGGTCTTCATCCATGGAGGATGAAGAAAACTTTGCCTTAACGAGTAAGGTGAAGAAGGGGAAGGAGAAGGTTTCTCATTCTGAATCCAGTTCTTCCCATGGTGGGAAGAAGTTTGACAAATTGAAAGTGTGATGCTTTTGTTGTCATGAGGTGGGCCATTTTGCTACAAATTGTCCACTAGGGAAATCCAAGAAGGGATCCATGGAAGGATTAGAAGGTGAGGCACTAGCCTCACAGTTCGAGTTGGATTTCACACTATTTTCATGCATGGTTTCATCCATGGTGGGAAGTGGTCAGTTTCTTAACAATGGAGCTTCTTTCCACATGACCAACGACAAGAGTTTGTTCAATACTTTGGAGGAGAAAGATCTCCAAATACTCATAGTGATGGGTAATGATGAAAAGTATAGTGTCTCAGGTGTAGGCACAATTATTTTTTAGAGGGAGCATGGAGCTTGCATTACCTTGACCGATGTCAAGTATGTACCAAGACTAAAGAGAAATTTGGTGCCGATCGCGATGCTGGAAGATAGAGGATATGATGTAGTCTTTAGTAAGGCAAAGGTTTTCCTTAGACACATCATCACTAGACATGTGAAGAAGATTGGTTCACGGGTCAAGAACTTGTATTCTCTTGAGTTTCAAGATGCATGCAAAGCCTTGAGGAGCAAGGAAACTGATGGAGACTTGGTGGTTGAGAGGGAGAGTACATTACCTCTCAGCATACAACAATAGGAGAAGTATCAGATGATTGTGGAGGAACCACGATTAGTGAAGTAGCTGCAGGAGGTTGTGGAGCAGCCACAACTGGGGAAGCCGAGAGGAGATAGAGTGGAGGCATCCACTCATGCAGAGACTTCCAGTAGGGGGAAATTTCGAGCCAAGTGGGTAGAGGGATCACATGGATCCATACCTCTAGGTAGGAGGTGGGGCGATGTGGATTGATTGTTCTAAGAAGGCTGGAATAGGGGCAAGATCCTTGAGGTACCCAACCTCTTTGATTCGACTTTTCTATAGGAGCCCCGACAAGGAGTAACAGGACTAGCTGATTGGGTAGAGATGGATGCATATGGAGTGGCAGAGAGAGCTATAGTGCACGAGTCCCATGACAGTGCAAAGCTAGCAGGATGCAATAATGTGAAAGGCATAGGAGTGTTGCACCAGTGCAAGATGGCACAGAGAGGCGTGCAATGGTGTGAGATGCATGGAGTGTTGGAGCAGCCTAGAGGTCAGGGGGGGAGCACTTGTCAGCATTAGGTAGAGCTTCAACATCAGAGTATGTTTCTAGCCCAACAGAGAGGTCACTTGGGAGTTTTTTTTGTTTCTAGAGTTGTTGGAGCAACCACACTTGGTAGATGCAAAACATTCTAAAGGTACAGGATCGGATTTGAGTTGAATGCCTTTCTTGTTGAGAGGGAGTGTTGAAAATGGAAACAAGAAATGCTAAAAATAGAAGTGCTAAAAATAACACTACTATAAATAGTAGTTTGGGTACCAATGTTGGATTGAGCAACAGGGATTGAAAAATGGAAGTGCTAAAAATAGCATTGTTATTTTTAGCAGTTTGGGATGGATTCCAATTTTAGTTAGTCCCTAAACTAAAATAGTGAATTAAAATTCGAATTTGAACTTAACAGCTGTTTGAAAATAAATTAAGTAATTCACAATGAATTAATTAGTTGTGAAAAATCAAACATGAAGTCTATGTGAGGACATGCAACAGTTTCTCCATTGATTGAGGAATTTGTCCATCAGTTAAAGAGATAAGGATGAGTTGTAATTAGTTGGCTCAGTTAACTAAGTCAAGTCCAATTAGATTGATTTAAATAGTTTGTTTAAATTAATGTGAGTTCAGTTAGTTAATGCATGCTTGCATATAACTGATGCACTTTAGATAATTGAATATTTTCTCATGAATAACTCATGCATGTCAGTTTAGACAGAGACCTAGTTGAGATCAGAGGAGGGACAGTGTACTATCAGTTGGATGGGTTTTTCCTATAAAGGAAGCTCATCCATGGAGAAGGATTTATCTCCTTCAGGATTGCATAGTTAGATCAAAGGTTAGTGAGTGTGTGAAGAGGCCAATTCACACAAGTGGCTGCACTGGACCCCAAGGAAAACTGCGCAAAGAAATAGGAGGCTTGGAGGGCAGGGAGAAGGTTTGAGAGAGGCCTTTGAATGTATATGAGCAACAGAAGGATTGCAGAGAGAGCATGATAGCTTGTGAGATGATTCTTTTTGTAATCCAAACTATATTTCCACTTGTATGATAATACATAGGCTGAGGATTTCCCCAGGTTATTTCTTCTATGTTATGTGTGATTGCTTTCTTCTTATCAGTTATATGTGTTCTCCTTATCTTGCTCAATTCGATTAAGCTTCCGCATAGTGTTGTAGAAGTAGATCTTGTATTGTGTTTTAGTATATTGCATAATCTGTTGATCTACAGTGGGAATTTCTACATTTCAATACTATCCTTAGGAATTTAGAAAAAGGAGGTGGATGTCCAATGCAAGACCCCTTCAAGGAGAGAATCGAATATCTAGGATTTTGTTGACCTCCCTTCCAAAACATGGAAGTACACTTGGTCAAATAAAAGGAGCGGGAATAACTATATTGAATCTCACTTAGATAGGGTTTTAATTCATAATTCTTTCATCTCATGGCATTTTTTGGAATCGACCACTACTTAGTTTCATAATGAGTCTCATCAGAATTAGTTTTTAATTTGGAAATGTTCATTTTCTTCTTAATGCTAATCAAGACAAAAAGATAATTTTTTATTTTCAAGATTTATGTTGATCACATCCTTATAATATCTTAGTTTCCTTTTTCCCTCTAACTCTTTATATACCGAAAATTTCTCCTTAAATTTAGAAGTAACAATATTTTTTATTTCACTCTTATGATATAGATCAAACAATGATCTTGGAAGAAAAATTGACTATGCAACTTGGTCCACACCTTTCTTCAACAAAAACAATTTCCATCCCCCATGGCCACCTCCTCAAGGGGCATACCCCATCCTTTAATTAGACACTATTGCAAACAAATGTGTGCTCCAAGAAGCCCTCAATGGGCCCCTTTATGTGATCTTTTAAATGACCCTTTGGTTAGCTTATGCTTTATAATGATAATGGTTAGGCTTTAGAGCCACCAGATGACAAGGGAAAGGAAGAACCCATTAAGAAGCTGAAAAAAATGATCAGCAAAGAATCCTCTACACCATGGAAACCAAGACAATTCCTTTCCCAAGTAGTGGACATGCCCGGGTATGAAATTAAATCTTCACAAATTGAATTTTTCATCCATTACATGAGGGATCTTTCCATCATTGGCAAGTTCCTAGGATTCTAGCTATTTAAAAATGACTTGGTATTATGGATTAGTTCCCACTAAAAAATCGAAGGAAAGATTGCCCTAAAACTAGGCTCCAAGGGCATGTTTACTACCATCTTTGAAAATCATTAGGACTGAGAAAACATATTTAAGGAGGGGAATTATTTCTTATAGTATATCGACCATTACTACCATTACTAGATTGACCATTTTAACCATGAACAAGAATATTTCACCTTTGCCTTTGTTTGGATCCATTTGTACTCTCTACTACTGGAATAATGACACAAAGAAACCTTGGAAGGCATAAGGAATGCTATTGGATCCTTCGTCAAAATATTTGAAGCTATGAAACTAGGTCAATATATTTCCTATGTGAACATCTACATCTATATGGACATTTCTGTCCCCATCCCTACTTCAATCTACATCTACCATAATGATAAGACTTGGGACCATCCTCTAGACTACAAACATATATCTTTTTGCTGCCCATAAATGTCACAACAAAGAAATCTCTTCTAAGACTTTCCACTTAATCATCCCTCAAAATATGGATTTGAAACAAATAAATACGATGATGGCTATGTGAAAAACTCATCCTTTTTCCACTCAACTCGCAAGTAACAACAATCTAATCTTGCTCATATACCCAGAAAAAACTAGTATGCAACCCTTGACATCCTTGAGCCTTCCACCTAGGTCTCCCCTTCTCCCTCTTCAAATATTTCCAACCATCCCACCTGAGAGACTATCTGCTCAAAGGATAAGAAAGATGATAGCAAGAAGGGAAGAGTCCATGACACTCAAGTAGATGTCCCATAGAGTGAAACTAAAATTGTCATGGACACTTAAGACCCTAATGAACTAGACAATACAAACATGGAGCTAGAAGACATTGATCTCCAACAAATCATGGATGCCTGCAAAAAATAGGACCTACATGAAATTATTCCTAACCAGATTCAATGGGTGGAATAGGCCTATCAACAAAGGAAAGAATCCTCCACAAAAGGACATGGTACTATTGTTGCCACCTTAAGTCATGGCGTAGCTTTCATTAAAACAAGGCCATATATAAAAAATGGAGAAGGAATATAAGGAGAAAGGTAGGAAAACTAATGCTCTCTTACTTTAAGAAGCAGTGGAATTCCTAACAAACTCTAGAAATAATTCTTTAATCGTAGAATCATATAACCTCGTTGCACCCCCTTCCCAATGAAAATAGTCTCTTGGAATATACAAGGAATATACAACAAGAGAAAACAAATACTTGTGTAGCATAATAAAATAGGACAATATGGATGTTATCATCCTACAAGAAACAAAATGTATTACAGAGAAAATACAACTTCTAGGAAATAAATTTGGGTACATTTGCGACTCCACTACTATAGATGTACGAGGTTCAGTAGGGGGACTTGCCACACTTTGGAAATCCAATAACTTGATCACATAAAATTGCTTCACCACCAATACAACAATGTCAATCTCCTTTAGGATGTTAGGAATCACTGAATTGATACTTGTCACCAACATTTATGGACCCCAAACATAAGATTCCAAGCAATATTTCCTCCAGGACTTGAGACAAATCCCTTCTCTCCAACAATACTATTCATCGATTAAGGGTGGAGACTTTAATCTCATTACAGGCCTGCATGAAAAAGGTAGGTCTTTGACATGATGAACATGAAATGACATATTTCCAAACCTTCATAAATGACCTCAATCTCATTGACATAGAAACCATAAATAGTTTGTATATATGGACCAATAAGAGGGGAGGAAAACACTAAATAACCTATAGATTGGATTGTTTCCTCATAGATGAGACTCTTATGTTAGTTGGAAAATATGCAGAAGCATCCATACTACCAATAACAGGTTTTGACCAATGGCCCATAGAATTTAACATCTCTATTCACCAACCTCCTAAGAAAAATCCTTTATGATTAAAAAAAAATTGGATACAACATCCGAATTTTCCGAAAAATATTAAGGCCTAGTGGGAAGTGATCGACCCACAACAAGGCAAGTCTATGTATCGATTTCAGAGGCACTTAAGGAACCTCCAAAAATGATTTTATGAGTGGAAAAAATATGTCTTTGGTACCATATTCTAACATCAAAGATATATGGAGATGAAAATGGAGGCTATTAAACAAATAATAATCAATGAGGGGCGTAACGAACCTCTCACATTTTAGGAATAATAAATATCATAACAACTAGAGGAAAAATATGGCTAGGAATAAATTCTTTGGCATCATAAATATAGAGTCTAATAGATCAAATAGGGGGAGAGAAATACTAAGTTCTTCCATGGATCCATGATCCAACGAAGACAGACAAATAAAATCACCAATTTACATTCCTCTTAAGGTATGTTGCTCCACTCTCATTTAGCTATTAACTAGGAGGTCAATAATTATTACAACAATCTTATGACATAGCCCATCCTTGAACACTCTTCCCCCATTCAACACATCACTAGTGTAGAAATTCTTACAGTAGATTAATCTGATTATGTAATGTACTGTTGTGCTATACAACAACCCCCCATTTCATAAATTTTTTTATACAAAATCATAATATGAAATGGGTCCCTTTTAAAATAAATTTAGATGTGTGAATAAATTGGTATTTACCATCATAAGAAAAACCCTTATCAAAAGGATTAATGTAAATGAAGTACTTTAAAACCATTTTGAATAGAAATAAAGTTGGTCTTTAAAAAATCATAAAGTTCTTCGTTATTGCGATACAACAATCGCAAGATCGCATATCGCAATAACAAGGGAAACATATATAAAGATACATTCACTCACTTCGATCCGAAAAGGTAATTTCTATCGGAGATCGAGAAAGGAAAATCACCAAGCACATTGAAATAGCCCCCTTGATGTCTCCGATGTGATAAAGCGTATCGCCATCAGCAATCGGCAATGACGAGTCAACATATGATTAAAAGCACACTTGAATCTTCCGATGCGATAAAGCATATCACCATCGGCAATCGGCAATAACGAGTCAACATATGATTAAAGGCACACTCGAATCCTCCGATGCGATAAAGATCGCAATTGGCGATCAGTGAAATCACATTGACATAGTAATAAGACCCAAATCCATTCCCCGATTGCAATTCATTAAATGAGGTGCATAGTTCGAAAACATATTTAAAAGGTTTGCATGAATTATATCACCTTTTGGTGATCGAAAATATTTTAAACGAATATTAAAGCCTTTCCTTTCACATTACCAATCACTGATTCACAATTTACCTCTGATTATCCATTAAAGAAATCTAAGCCACACTTTAATGAATCATTTGGCATATAAACAACGTGATGGAAATTTAAAACCTCCTTTACCATGATTGACAGGTTAAACGGCTAATCAATGAAGCAGTTAAGGGAATATTTTTTTGTAGATTTTATCTGTGGAAATTTCACTTTAATCCATTATCACCCGCTGATCGATGTAATTCTTTCATATTGATCTATAGAAGCATTTCTTTGTATCACATTTTTCTCATCACTTGTGTAGAACTCCGCTCAAATAAGAAATTTGAAACAAATGGGGAAGAAATCAAAGAAATCTGCAGTCGCGGCTCCTACAGCAGTAGTGCAGCCAGTCAAGGATCCAGGGCCAAGCAAAAAAGGGTTAATCTCAGACACTACATGCCTTGGCCCTGGAAATACCAGTTGGGAAAGCATTTACAATTTAATTGAAGTAGAGGAGCCTGAGGAGATATCAGAAAGCGCCATAGCTAACTCAACTAACAAATCGGAAGCATCCCTCAGAGATTTAGCTTGTTCATATTTTCACAGAATAGTAGCACGAGAAAAGATTCTTCCATACACTGACGTAGTGAGGTGGGTGGTAGAGGAAATTCTAGTTTCAAACAGAACATTTTGCACAATTGATGGGAGGATTTTTGGCTCGTTCCAGCCTGATGATCTAAGGAAAATCTATCACTTGCCTCAACCTGAAAAGTGGTACAACAAAGCCTTCTTAGAAAAATTTGCGAATGAAAATGAGACAGAATCAGCCCTGATTAAGTAGTGGAGACATAATCCCGAGAAGCACAAACACGAATCATCAGGTAAGTACTTAGTGGACTCATTGGCTTCTCCTTACTGCTATGCCGGGGCTATGATGTGTAGAATGTGGGGGATACATTATTCTTCTAAATTCACCATTGAAATGGTCCCTTTAATGGAAGCAGCAGTCAATAGTTATGTGATGGATTGGGCAAACATTTTGTCCGACAAATTGGCCACAACAATTCTTGAATTTAGATCAAATTCACGCAAAACTACCAGGACCATTCCCCCTTTTTATTATAGTTCTTATATTATGGACACTCTCTATTTTAACTCTGAATATCCAGTACTTGGATGGAGATGGACTCCCCAGGACCCCAAGCCAATCCATATTTATCATCAAATGTTATGGAAAGCCCACTACAAAGATCATTTATACAGAATTTGCAATGGTTTTATGTTGCCTGTTTATTATGCTATTTTGATAAGCCTACCCCGAGGATTTCCAAGGAAGCAGGGATAGACTTGACTGTAGTTGGTAATTGGTTCAGAGAAGACAAGTTCACTTATATATGGCTTTTTGGTAGCTTTACAAAACCACATGTCCTTCCTCTATATGTGCCCGATAAGCTGTTAGCTTGGGAATTGGCCTACCAAATAACAACAGAAGGGACATCCAAAACTCTTAGAAACTCTAAGAAACATGTATGGCCTACATTTCCTCTAAGATGTGGTGTCTACACCCTTCATGATTACAAACATGCAGACAAGGAGGCAGAAAAAATACAAATTCTCAAACTTGCAACCATCCCCAATAGACAATATGATCCTAGAAAAGTTTCTTATAATGTTCTTGAACAAGCCAAGCTTGCAAAGTTTGATCATGAAAATGATGAATTTGATGACCTATTTTCCTCAGCAGAATCATTATTTTAGCTAAAAACATTGGCCAAGATCAGGTATAAAGATGAAGGGTTGGAAGTGTTTAATAAGCTTAGATAAGAGAGGTTGCAAACTCTGCCTCTGAACTTGTTAGCCACCACCCCAGCAATCCAGTCAAGCGATCCTGAACAACAAACTGGTAACAAACCTCCTGCTGTGGAAAAAATTCCTGAGAAAGGAAAAGAGCCAAAACATAATAAATAACAAGAAAAAGGTAGCGAACACATGAATATAGATACTCAAATCGATCCCAAGCTCCTTAAAGAATGGAAACAGTTCGATTCCATTATAAGCAATCCTGAGAATTCGCAGGGTTTTAGTACACCTCAAATGAAAATTGGCCACAAGACAGGAACAAGTATGGTTCCGATTGAAGGAACTAGCGGCCTACCCATCAACAAAGATGTAGAGATAATTCCTAAGGATCCATCGGATGAAATTGTTTTGCAAATAAAAGAAATACCACCATTAGATGTCTTTTACAGTCCTAAACATAGGGCTGTAGTAAAAAGAGAAGGCTTGATCAATCTTCCCTTGTTCCTACATAGACATATATGGCTAATGTGGTATGGAAAGAAGAATTCAATCCTTTCGAAGACCCCATGAAACTATCTCAATATGTCGGGGCCTACTCAACAGCTACTATGGATAAAGCATCAGAAGTGAGCAATTTACTAAAAGAAAAGGACAAAATGATTGTTTCATTGGAGGCACATGTATCCGAAAGACAACAAAGAATAGAAAAATTGGAACAATAGTTAGCATCACATCAGCAAGTAAACAACCAATTAAACGAGCAATTGCTCAAGGAGAAATAGAGGATAGACCAAAGCGCGGTGCAGAAACAAAAGGAATTATCTACAACATTGACCAAGATGAAGACAATGAATGAACAGATGAGTAAAACAAAAGATGAGCAAATCGCTCAATTATCACAACAAATAGAGAAGTTCAAGAGTTTTCCTCAACCAACAGAATTCAGGTCTGAGGCTCTCCAAATCAATAAAGCATTGATTAAGCAGCTAAATTTACTATGTCATAATATTTCCCTTGCCGAGCCCCTCTGTGAGATTGCTTCATCAATGATTGACAAATCAGTTGATGCCAGGCAGAATTTGGAACAAGCCGATGAGACTTTAACCAACTTTCTTGCTTGGCAAGAAACCAGTGAAGGGTGAGCTACAAATTTGCCTAAAATTCTAGAATCACGCAAGGAGATTCTTTTCCTAGAATGGCAATCACAATTGATGAAAGCAGAAAGGGAAACTTCAAGATGCATATCAGCAACCAGTAATTTAATTGAGTTAAACAATGATACACTTTATCTGTCTAATTTGATTTCACAGTGCACTCCAGGTAAATTGTCGTCGACCAAAGAATTGGAAACAAACATGCAATCAAGAATTGGAAAAGAAGGAGTGATTAATCGGAGGCATCCAAAGTTTAACCTGGGACACCTTTTGGTTCTTCCCAGTTAAATCATACAGTCAAAGGGCAGCACTCAAATGTTTAACCGATTCAATCGGTTACATGATTCCCGAAATACATGATGCTACGTATTCAGCCCAACTGCATTCTCATCTGAGTCACCCTCCAGAATTGCAACCAATGCTTGCTATCTGCTAGCTCAAGCCAAAGGACAATCGGCCGAAACAGTGAATCATGCTACCGACTGCAAATAGACCTATTTCAAGGATATCTTTATTATTTGGTTATACCACCTAATAGCATTTTTATTTCATAATTAGTTAGCTTAGATAGTATTTATAGACCCTTTCATGTATTTAGAAAGGGTCCTAAATTTTTGTAAAAACTTGGATCGGGAAGTCAAACTATTGTGCGTCCGATATATTTTTTTTATGAAGACTGGGCCTATATTCTGAATTTTAATGAAGAATGTTTTGATGAGATATGCACTATTGTTTTTTGTGGAAGTGTTCTAAGTTAGAAGAAGGAATCTGAATGCGATTGATATCGGGAAGGATCCAAATTACATATGGTACTATTATCTGTGTCTTTGTTCCATTCTTTTATATAAATCGACATTTATTTAATCTTGCTATCATTGGATATATGTATGTGTTTTAACAGCAGTCCTTACACTTATCACTATTGAATGTTTAAGGAGTGTTATTCTTTGAATCATATTTATGTCATTCATATATGAAAAGTAGTGTAATAATGTTTTAATGATTATTTTGTTCAACTACTTGAACATAGTAATTATCATATGAATGAATGTCCTTGTTTACCAATAGAGTCATCTTTATGCATGTTTGTAGATAAAGATCATCAAAAGTTACACTAAATTGGAAATCTCTCGGGATAGATTAGTTGTTTATAATTTTACTTTCTAGAATAAATCATCCATCCATTATCATTAGATAATAGAAAACCAAATACTTATCCATCCTATTTACCAACCATTGGGAAACTGGTCCCATTATATCCAGTCGAAGCCACCACACCAAACTGAAAAGGAGTTGCCTTTAAGGTCCGGATTGGGTGGTTTTCCTCGATGTTGATGCAACGATTTTCGAGGCATCAACATGTACTAAAGCAAAATACTTAATCTACTTCTATAATCAAACTTGCGGAAGCTTAATCGATTTTGAGCAAAATCAAATAGAACACATATAACAGAGAAGAAGAATCAATCAAACATGAAACACAGAATAATATTCTGGGGAAAGCCTCAGCTAAAACCCCCGCTATCTATATTATCATACAAGTGGAAATATCTCAGGATTACACAAAGCTTTAGCTCTCACAGCTATTCAACTCTAAGTACAATCCCTTTCACTGCTCATAGACAGACTAGAAAACTCATATGCCTTTCTCTCTACCCTCCAAGCCTCCTATTTCCTTGCGCTGTTTTCCCTGGGTGTTCCTACTGTAACCTTGTGTGGCACTGATCTCACACACTGCTCCAACACACTGTAAAACTACACAAATCTCCAGGAATGAATTCCTTCTATGTGCAAGAGATTTTCTTAGAGGAAAATTCTAGCAACTATAGTACAATGTCCCTACCTTTAATCTCAATTGGGCCTTTGTCTGAACTGACATGCATGAGTTATTTATGAGATAATATTCAATTATCTAGAGTAGACTAGTTTCATGCATGCATGCATTAATTGACTGAACTCACAATTAGTTCCTCAAACTATTTGGAACTAATTTAACTCGAATTAACTAAGTTAACTGAGCTAACTAATTACAACTCAAATAAAACTCATCCTTATCTCCTTAATTAAGGGATAACTTCCTCAATCAAAGGGATAATTGTTGCATGACTTCACAAAGACTTCATGTATGAATTTCTCCAACTAATTAACTCAAGATGAATTAATTAATTATTTTTCAAACAACTGGTGAGACTAAATTCGAATTTTAATTTAAGGAAAAATTAATATTGGAATATTCTTGTTGCCACATTTCAACACTCCCTCTCAACAAGAAAGTGATTATCTACCACCTTGATCCTGTCTCTATGGAACTCGAATTTACACATTACAATGCCTTAGTCAAAATGTCAACATCTTGCTCCTTGGTCGAAACATACTGCAACAACATGATCCTCCTCACTGCACAGTCTCTGACATGATGATACCGAATGTCGATGTGCTTGGACCTATCATGAAATACAAGATTCTCAGAGAGTTTGATACAACTCTGATTATCACAATAGATCACAGTTGGATCCATCCTATGATCAAACAAACAAATTATAATTTTCCACATCCAAATGGCCTCACATGTTGCCTGACTTGCAGCCATGTATTAAACCTCTACTAAGCTGAGTGCAACTGACCTCTGTTTCCTACTGTACCAAGAAACTACAGCTGACCCAAGGTTGAAAATTCTTCCTGATGTGCTCTTCCGATCTGATGGACTCCCTGCCCAATCTGCATCCATGAAGCCCTGTAGCTTCACTCCCTTTGTCTGTCTATACCATAATCCATACTGAGATGTGCCTCTAAGGTATCTCAAAACATGCTTAGCTTCCTTCCAAAACAACTTGGTAGGCTTAACCATAGCTTGACTCAGATGGTTCACCGCATAACACAAATCTAGTCATGTGTTCACTAAGTACATCAATGAACCCACAAGTTTCCGATACACAATAGCCTCTACTACTTCTCCTGAAGTAGCATCCTCCTTTCTCCGGTTACCTACTAAAGGAGTCTGCATGGGCTTGCACTTCTCCATGTGGAATCTCCTGAGTATCTCATTGGCATACTTGCCTTGAGACACAAATAACTCCCCATCCTTTTGCCACACTTCCATGCCAAGGAAGTAGTGCATGAGACCCATGTCTTTCATCTCGAATTCTCTTGTAAGGTCCTCCCTGCAAGACATGATCAACTGATCATCACCTGTCAATATGAGATTATCAACATAAAGAACAAATATCAACTGCTTAGCTTCTACCATGATGTGGTACAGGTTTGCATCCGCTTCACTCTTTGTGAAGCCCAACCCGGTTTGTCAATCCTAGTGTACCAAGCATGAGGTGCTTGCTTCAGCCCGTACAAAGCTCTCTTAAGTCGGCACACATGCGACTCATGATTGAAGGTCTCAAAACCTTTTGGCTACTCTATGTACACCTCTTCCTCAATCTTGCCATTGAGGAATGCAATCTTCACATCCATCTGATGGATCTTCCAACCCATCTGTGCTAATAGTGCCAACATCGATCTAATAGATGAGTACCTTGCTACATGAGAAAAAGTCTCATCATAGTCGATCCCCTCGACCTGTGGGAAACCATGAGCAACAAATCTTGCCTTATGTTTCTCCACACTAGCATCAGCAGCTTGCTTTACCTTGTAAAGCCAATGGGAACTCACAACAGACTTGTTCTCCGGTCTTGGAACCACATCCCAAACACTGTTCCAAACTATGGAGTCATAATCCTCCACCATAGCATCAACCAAAATTGGCTGCTACACTGCTTCCTGAAAGGAAGATGGCTTGGTCTCAACACATTCCCCAACAAGGGCCATGTATCCAGTGTACCTAGCAGGTGACCTCCTCTGTTTGCGCTGAGAAGATGGTTCTCCCACATTCTCTCTCGCATCTGACAACAATCTGTCAGCTTCTCTCGTGCACTTCTGCCCATCTCTGGAAGACTCTGCTTGATTGGATGTCTCCACTCCTGGAACCTCTGCATGCGGTTGCTCCACATCAATCTAAGGCTCCTCCTCTTAGGAACCAAAAGTTCCTCCACAACCTATAGTTGGAGCTCCCTCTCAAGGGAAACTCACATGGCCTTCTGCTCATCAAACTTAAGATCTTTGGGAACCACTATCCTTTGACTTGTAGGAAAGTACACCTGATAGTTATGGGTTGTATCAGTATACCCCACAAGTATCCCCAACTCAGCTATCGGCTCAAGCTTCTTCTGGGCATCCTTGGTCACATGGAAATATACCGATGAGCCAAAGATCCTGAAGTGACGCACATCTGGTCTCTTCCCAGAGAAAGATTCCTCTGGTGTTTTCATCCTAAGTATACGATGCTGGATTCTATTCTGGAAATAGACCGTTGTGTTGCATGCTTCAGGCCACAATAGAAGTGGTAGGCCTTGGTCATGCAGCATCACCCGAGCTACCCCCACAATTGCTCTATTTTTCTTCTCGACCACCCCATTTTGTTGTGGGTTATGAGGTGTCGTCAACTCCCGTTTAATTCCTTCTGCTACATAGAAGTCCTTAAACTCTTGAGAGACATACTCTCCACCATTGTCGCTTCTTAAGGCCCTCATCCTCTTTCCTAATTATTTCTCAACCAAAGCTTTGAACTCACAAAACTTTGAGAAGGTTTGATCCTTCTTTTGCATGAAATAGGTCCAACATTTACAAGAAAAATCATCAATGAAAATCACATAATACCTTTGTTTCGTGGTGGAGGCCGTCGAGAATGGTCCACACACATCTATATGAACTTGCTCCAAGATTGCTTCAGCTCGACTGTCTCGATCATGAAAGGAAGACTTGGCGTACTTTCCCAAGGTACAACCTTTGCATGTGTCCACTTGCTCAAGTTTACCTTTGGGAAGTCCGGTAGAAATCTGTTGCATTATATTCAAGGCCCCATGATGCAAGTGGCCCAACCGCCTATGCCATAACTCGCCAATGTCTTGGCTTTGCACCAATTCTTCTTTCGAACTCAATGCAACACAATCATCTACCTCCAGCTTGTAGAGATTCTTCACTCAAATCCCAATCCTCTTGGTTTGACCCGTGGCTATGTGTCTCAGGAACGCCTTTCCTTTACAGAAGACAACATCGTAGTCTTTGTCTTCCAATATCGCGACTGATACCAAGTTCTTCTTTAGTCTAGGCACATACTTTACATCAGTCAAGGTGAGAGGAGCTCCATACTCCTTCTAAAAACAATTGTACCTTCACCTGAAACACAGTTCTTTCCATCATCACCCATCTCTATGCGCATCTTGAGGTCTTTCTCCTCCAAGGTACTGAATAAAATCTTATCGTCGGTCATGTGGAATGAGGCTCCACTGTCCAGGTACCAAACACAACCCACCATCAATTAAACCATACATGCGATGAGGGTAAAATCCAATTCGAACTGAGAGGCCAGTGCCTCACCTTCTGATCCTTTGGAGGATCCCTTCTTGGATTTCTTTAATGTACAATTAGTTGCATAATTTCCCACCTCATGACAATTAAAGCATCTCACTTTAGATTTGTCAATCTTCTTCCCACCATGAGAAGAACTTGATTTGGAATGGGAAGTCTTTCCTTTCCCTTTCCTTGCCTTACTTTCTAAGACTATATTTTCTTTATCATCATGCTTAGATGAAGAACCATCTCTAGTGCTCCTCCGAATGTCCTCCTACATCATATCCGACCACAGTTGTTCCCAATCTGACATTTTCTCTCTTCCATTCATGGAGTCCTGGTAGCTATGCCAACTCTTAGGAAGATCGAGGAGAGCAAGACTCACCATATCATCATCAGCTGTCATTATTCCCACACTTCCAAGCTCATCTTTGTAGGTGGTGAGCTTGTTCAGATATGTAGAAATAGTGTCGCCCTTTTCACACTTGATTTTCTAAAGCTTGTCCTAGAGCGCTAGTTTCCTCTAGTCACTACTATTCTAATATAGGTCCTTCAATGTCTTCCACATTGAAAATGGAGTCTCCTTCCCATGGAGACTCGAGACAATATGGTCTCGAACCCCCTCTAGAAGAATCCTCCTCACCTTCGCCACACACTTTTTCCATTCCGCCGATTCTTTTGCATGAATTGCAGTTGGCTTGGGGATTGCTTGATCAATGAAATCCTTCAAACCATTGTCTTCTAATACCGCTTCCATGCGATCCTTCCATGCTATGTAATTCGAGCTGCCATCTAGTGCATACTCGAGTCTCAAGCCATTGAATGCCATTGGTGAACTTTGAGGTGTGATAAGAATTTGATTTTGTACCTGCAATCAAGAACTTCAAACTTTTAATTTTTCCTTATCAGTGTGTTGTTCACAACTATGATCACCTTTGCTCTGATACCGTGTAGAAATTCTCCTTGTAGATTAATCTGATTATGCAATGTACTGAAGAAAAATACTTAATCTACTTCTACAATCAAACTTGCAGAAGCTTAATCAATTTTGAGCAAGATCAAACAAAACACATATAACAGAGAAGAAGAATCAATCACACATGAAACACATAATAATACTTTGGGGAAAGCCTCAGCTAAAAACCCCTCTATCTATATTATCATACACGTGGAAATATCCTAGGATTACACAAAGCTTTAGCTCTCATAACTATCCAGCTCTCAGTACAATCCCTCTCACTGCTTATAGGCAAACTAGACAACTCATATGCCTTTCTCTCTGCCCTCCAAGCCTCCTATTTCCTTGCGTTGTTTTCCCTATGTGTTCCTGCTGTAACCTTGTGTGAAACTGATCTCACACACTGCTCCAACACACTGTAAAATTGCGCAAATCTCCAAGAATGAATTCCTTCTGCATGCAAGAGATTTTCTTATAGGAAAATTCTAGCAATTGATAGTACACTGTCCCTGCCTTTAATCTCAACTGGGCCTTTGTCTGAACTGACATGCATGAGTTATTTATGAGATAATATTTAGTTATCTGGAGTACACTAGTTTCATGCATGCTTGCATTAACTGACTGAACTCACAATTAGTTCCTCAAACTGTTTGGAACTAATTTAACTGGATTTAACTCAGTTAACTAAGATAACTAATTACAACTCAAATACAATGCATCCTTATCTCCTTAATTAAGGGATAACTTCCTCAATCAAAGGGATAAGTGTCGCATGACTTCACAAAGACTTCATGTTTGAATTTCTCCAACTAATTAACTCAAGATGAATTAATTAATTATTTTTCAAACAACTGGTGAGACTAAATTCGAATTTAATTTTCAATTTTAATTCAAGGACAAATTAAAATTGGAATATTCTTGTTGCCACATTTCAACAACTAGTCATATCCCTTTCCTAGTTATGGAGGAAAAAAAATGGCCTACTCATGCCCATCTCCCCAAACGAAGTTGAGGAATTTGTATTCTAGTTGCCACCTGAAAAACTCCATAGACTGGATGGCTTCACCTCTAAGTTCTTCCATAACTATTGGCCTATTTGAAACAAAATTTTGGTGCCTTGTTAAGATTCACACAAATATCTTAGCATATTACCTACACTTAATGCCACTATCCTCACCTTGTTGCTGAAGGAAGAAAATGTTGTTGACCTTCTAAGTTTTGTCCAATCTCACCTTATAATGTTATCTGCAAAATTATCTCCAAGGTGATTTCCAAATGCCTCAAGCTCCTTCTCCCATCCCTCATCTCTTTGGATAAATATTTATATGTAGAAGGAAAGCAAATAATGGATTGTTCTATTCTCACCCACAATGTCCTTAAGTCCCTCAAGTCCTCCTACACTTTAGGCATGCCAATAAAGCTTGATATGTCCAAAACCTTCATTAATCTCAGTTGGGAATTCATATCCATAATTCTTCTAGTGTTTGGATTTCATCCCTCCTAGGTGCAGTGGACCCAAGCCCTAATTTCCTCATCCTTTTTTTCCATTCTACTCAATGGCTCACCCTCTTCTCCCTTCACCCCTTCTCGTGGTATCTGCCAAGGTGAGCCCCTTCCCACTTTCTCTTTATTCTTATGGATGGGGTCTTAGCCAGAGGCATCAAGGCTGCTCAAAGCACTGAGTCTATCAAGGGGCTTTCCTTCCGCCTCTCCCCCCCCCCCCCCCCCCCTCCTTCATGGATAACCACTTTGTGGATGATAATTTCCTTTTTGTCTAGCCTTTTGTTAAGGAAGCTTGTGCTCTTTTTCATATCCTAAACACCTTCTTGGAAGCCTCAGGAACCTCCATCAACTTTCAAAAATCCCAACTATTCTTATTTTATAATTCTCTCCCTATGAAACACCACATTATGTAGATTCTTGGTTTCCCTTGTTGTTATCTATGTTCAAAATATTTTGTTGTCCCTCTTTCCCTATTGGTTCAACATCCCTCCTGCTGAGAAGGACTCATCTCCAAGTTCCACCACATTCTTTCTTCATGGAACTTCATTCCCCTTGATTTGGTAGGCATTTCGACCCTTCTTAAATATGTTCTCCAATCCTTGCCTAGTTATCCGGTTTTTGCTCTTGCTACTCCCAAAGTATCCTTCAAAAGATTTTACAAATCCAAAGGAAATTCCTTTAGGGAGGAGCATTCCTAAAAACAAAGTGGGCTCTATTCTCCTGGGACACCCTCTTATTCCCCAAGTAGAAAGGAGGCCTTGGAGAGCAAGATTTGGTGATCTTGAGTGGAGCGCTTAGCATCTAGACCTAGTGACATTGGATCATAGGAAAAATCTTGATATGGAATATCCTATGGGATCATAAGTATGGAAATCAATAAAATCTCAACAGTTACATTAGAATTCCCAACTTTTTGGATGGGTCAGCCATATGGAGTGATGTTATTTCCAATAGGAATATTTTTTAGGACCATTGTTTTTGGAAAGTTTGCAATGGGAAAACTTCTCTCTTTTGGAGATATTCCTAGCAACAACATGCTCATTTATCCTATGAGCCTTTGGAAACTTTCTATGAAGAAAACATAGGATATCTAGTAAAAAAACTACGAACTTCATCAAGAAAACAATACTCTTTAGAGATCCTAGAAGATCAATCTAGATCACCTTCCCTTCTCCATCAAACTACATATCACTCTCTAATGGAAGCACTACAACACAAAAAAATCCCTTTGTCAAAGAAAGATGATAAAATAAAATGGGGATATAAACCTTGGGAAGTTTATAGCATAAAGGAAGCTTATAAGATTTATGGCAATCATGACAACCTACCAACAAATCCAATTTGGCTAAAAATATGGGCCCCAACTCAGTGGACTAAGATTGCTAGCTTTTTATGGTTAGTGGCTCACAAAAAATCCTCACATGGGTATTGGGATCAAGTATGCAAAGGAGGACAAGTAAGCCCAACATAGTTTGGTGTATGCCAATGTAAAGGAGAATATTTAAAGCACTTGTTCAATTCATGTCTCTTCACTAACCAATTTGAGGACAAAGGAGCACAAATTTTCAGGTAATCAGATCAAGATAGAGGCAACACTCAAGCCACTCTCATTAATTGGTGAGCCCTACCCTTCAAAAATGGTCTCATAAATCACATGTGATAGATCTTCCTAGGTTATATCCTATGGAAGATATGTAAGGAACAAAACTCAATAGTTTTTAGAGATAATCCTTCTCCTCCTAGTAATGTCTAAAAAACTCTAACTTAAAACCTCCTTGACACCATCCTCATTGGTTGTTGGTCCCGTGATGATATCCAATGCTTACCTTCTGAAATTCCCATCCTAATTTACTGGGGCCTCCACACTTTTCTTCTCTCCTTATATCCTTCCCTTCCCCCTCCAACTCCCTCCTCTCCACTCTCTTAGTCTCCCTCTTCCTCCTCCTTCATAAAACTCAACCTAGGAAAATATGGATATGAGGGATGTCTGTAATTGTTGTGGACACATCCTCCACCTATATGTTGGGAACCTTCATCACTCTACAACTAATCATGCAGATTTATAGGCCTTAATAAATGGACTTGAAATTCCCCAGTCCAAACAATACAAGAAACTAATTGCATAATTTTATGCAACTAGATCACAAAATAGAAGAAAGGATAGATAAACAACTTGAAAATTGTAGAAATTTTGAATAATAAACACATATTCAATGGAGATTATCTTAATCATGTACTATTGCAGAATACATACACAATACATAAGCTCCTCTACGTTGATCATCAATATAGCAGCATCAATAACAATAAAACATCAAGAGCATGCACCATTAACACAGTATGTAACCTGGGGAAAGATTACAGCTAAAAACCCCACACTATCTATATATTAATGATTGATAACATGTAACATTACAATATTCAATACTTCTCACAAGTATCCAGCACTACCTCCACCTGTTACACATAATACAGCTTAGATCTGATCTCCAAATCTATTCCACTGCTTGCCTGCCTCCACTGCTCAATACCTGCTCAAGAATGGATGAGAATGGTTGAACCAAACTGGTAATTACCTCAAAAGAATCACTCACATTGGGAATCTTGTGAGCAGAGGCTATAATCACTTGGTATTGGCTAATTCTCATTGGCATAACTCAATCCCATTGATTGTGCAAATCCTCATGCACAACTATAGTCACAACTGATAGCAATCTGATCCTCTAACACATGTCCCTGCTGAACTGAACATGCACTGACTTGCAACTGAGTTAACTGATGTATTCTTTAGTTGCATTATGAGTTAATAATTAGTTTAACAACTCATCATTAGTCTATTTTCAGTTAGACTAATTACAACTAGTTTAACCAAGTCAAACTGAACACAACTCCATCAACTCCACAATCAACTCCACCAAACTCAACCGATTGAGTTCTAACTGAAGTCATGCATGTAGCAACTCAACTGACCCACAAAGAAAATGTATTTCCTTCTGACAGCTGCATGTGCCACATCTGTAGCTCAAACTGAAGTGCTCCAAGAGAAGAAGATAAAGTTTATAGTCTAAATATTATTATAAGCTAATAATATTTGACTGCTCTATAATTAGACTTGACAGTGTCACTGATGTTGTCTAAAAATAGAAGTCCATCTATTTTTGCCAACTTGACCAATGATCCATAAACAACATCCTGCAACTCATAGAAATGATCCATATGTCTAAAAATAGACATAGTCTAAAAATAGACTTTGCACCATAATTTGCCTGCGGGCCCACTTAGTGAAGGCAACTCTTTTCACTAAGCTCCATCATCTTGTTGCAATCTCAACACTCCCTGTCGACAAGATATGGATTATCAGCAACCCCTATCCTACCTCGGTGGTATTCGGATTTGCTCTTGGTGAGAGCCTTCGTCAGAATATCAGCATCCGGATCCTCCGTTGGAATGTATGAAAGTAACATGATCCTCCGATGCACACAATCTCTGATATGATGGTACCTGATTCCCTTGCTGCCATATACTCGGCCTCTTGAGCTCCCTGCCTAATCTGCATCCATGAAGCCGCATAGCTTCACCTCATCCAATCCATATCTTGATGTGCCTCTCTTAAGCCTGCACACATGCGACTCGCTGCAGAAGACCTCAAAGCCTTCGAGCTACTCAATGTACACCTCCTCCTCAATGACTCTGTTGAGGAACATAGTCTTCACATCCATCTGATGAATGTTCCATCCCATCTGCACTGAAAGAGCAAGAATCGTCTGTATGGAAGAATACCTTGCGACAGGTGCAAAAGGTCTCCTCATAATCGATCCCCTCTATCTGTGAAAATCCTCGGGCAAGAAATCTTGCCTTGTACTTCTCCACACTCCCGTCAGATACCTGCTTAACTTTGTAGATCCATCTTGAACCCACCACTATTTTCCCTTCCGGTCTAGGAACAATCTCCCATGCACTGTTTCTAACAATAGAATCATACTCTTCCACCATGGCGTCTACCCATGCGGGATCCTCCACAGCTTCCTCGAAAGAGGATGGCTCGGTCACAACACACTTGCTCATAAGAGCCATGTATCCAGTGTATCGATTAGGTGACTGTCTCTGTCTACGTTGGGCTGTAGGTGGTCCTACAACTTTCTCTGCATCTTGAGCTAGTCGCTCAGCTTCTATCAAGCGTTTTCGCCCTCTAATGGTTGGTGCTGCTTGAGTGGTCTCTTCCACTCAATTAACCTCGTCCTGTGGCTGATCCACATCTTGAAGCTCATCCTTAGGAACTAATAGCTCATCATCTGCATGCAAGTGTAGCTCCCTCTCAAGTGAACACTTCATGGCTTTCTCCTCTTGAAATTTTATATCCTGTCGCACAACAGTTTTACCACTGTCTGGCAAATACACACGATAGTTGTGGGGCGTATCAGTGTACCCCACAAATATCCCAACCTCTGCAGTCGGCTCCAACTTCTTTCTGGCATCCTTCGTTACATGCATGTAAACGTTAGCACCAAAAATCCTCAAATGAGAAAGATCAGGCTTCTTACCAAAATAAGTCTCCTCAGGTGTACTCATGCCAAGTATCCTATGAGGACAACGGTTCTGCACATAAACTTCTGTATTGCATGCTTCTACCCACAAGTGAAGGGGTAGGCCCTGATCATGCAACATTGCCCGTGCAGCACCCACAATCGTTCTGTTCTTCCGCTCAGCTACCCCGTTCTGCTGTGGGTTATGGGGAGCTATGAGCTCTCTACGAATCCCTTCTGCCTTGCAGAAATCCTTGAACTCGTCCGAGATGTATTCACCACCATTATCGCTCCTAAGAGCCTTCACCTTCTTCCCCGACTCCTTCTCGACCAGTGCCTTGAATTCACAGAACTTTGAATATGTCTCGCTCTTCTTCTGCATGAAGAAGATCCAGCACTTACGAGAGAAATCATCAACAAAAATCACATAATACCTGTGTTTTGCTGTCGAAGCAACTGAGAAAGGTCCACACAAATCTGTGTGAATTATCTCAAGGATCGTCATGGTGCGATTATCCTTCTCGTGAAAGGTGGCTTTCACAAACTTCCCCAAAGTACACCCTTTGCGCTGATCTGACTGCGCAAGTGTGCCTTTAGGAAGCCCTGTAGTGATCTACTGCAGTATCTTCAAGTCTCCATGGTGAAGGTGACCCAATCTTCTATGCCACAACTTGCCATCATCCCGGCTCACCAATCCTTCTGCCTTTCCTACCATTGTTGCGCATCCATCTACATGCAACTGATAAAGGTTCCTTACTCGAACCCCTATCTTTCGGGTCTCACCAGTTGTCTTGCTGTGCAGGAAAGCTTTTCCCTTACTGAAAACAACATCATACCCCTTGTCTTCTAACATTGCCACAGAGATAAGATTCTTCCTCAATCCTGGAACATGCATGACTTCCTTCAATACGAAGGATTTACCAGACTCCCTCTCAAAAGAAATGGTACCGATACCGGTCGCACTGTATCTACCATCATCGCCCATCTCGATGTGCACTCTGAGATCTTTGTCATCCAGATCAGAAAACAAATCTCTATCTCCCGTCATGTGAAAAGACACACCACTGTCCAAGAACCACACCGATCCCATCACACTTGAAACCAAGCATGCGATCAATGAAAAATCAAGCTCAAACTATGAGGCTAGAGCCTCTCCTGCTGCAGATCCAGTAGCTTGCTTGTTCTTCTTCTTCTGCGGACAATTAGTGGCATAGTGTCTGTGTTGGTGACAGTGAAAACACTTCACCTTGGACATGTATTGCTTCTTGCCTTTCGCACCATACTGAGAAGCTTTCTTGCTCTTCCCTTTCTTTGATTTAGCAGCCAAAGCACAATTTTCTTCATTAGCTCCCTTTGATGAAGATTTGTCCTTGGTACTCCGCCTGATCTCCTCCTGCACAAGATCTGACCACAGTCTTTCCCGTCCTGGAAATTTCTCCCGACCATTGACAGAGTCCTGATAGGAATGCCAACTCTTTGGAAGACCAAGGAGAGCCAAGCTCACCAAGTCCTCATCATCGACAGTAACCCCCACACTTCCTAGCTCATCTCGACACTGAGTGAACTTCGTGAGATACTTGGGCATACTATCACCCTTCTCGCATTTGATGTTTCTGAGTTTATCTTTGAGAGCCAGCTTCCTCTAATCGCTCTTGCTTTGGAATAATTCTGTTAACGATTTCCACATCAAATATGGAGTAGCCTTTCCATGGAGGCTGGACACAATGTGATCCTTCATGCCCTCCAACAGAATCCTTCAACATTTTGCAGTATTCTTTTGCCAAGCATCAGCTTGAGTAGCATCAGTAGGCTTTGGGACATCTGTCTCTATGAACTCCTTCAGCCCGTTATCATCCAATAGTGCCTCCATCCTGTCCTTCCATGCAATATAGTTTGTACTGCCCTCAAGGGCATACTCCAATCGCAATCCGTTGAAAGACATTTCAACTTTGATACCAAGAAAACACTACTGCAAATTTGAATTCCACCAGCTCCAACTCAATTGCTTCCGATCTAGAATTCGTGAGAACAAGGTATTTCTTGTACAAAGATCGACTGTATGGGCATTCATTGGATATATCACCTTCCAAAAGAAGGATGAATCCAGAGGCTACCTGACCCGATTACAGACTCTGCCTAAAGAAATAAAATGTAAACACTTTCTGAATAGTAGATCTGATGATCAACAGCTTTGATACCATGTAGAAATTTGGAATAATAAACACATATTCAATGGAGATTATCCTGATCATGTACTATTGCGGAATACATACACAATACATAAGCTCCTCTACGTTGATCATCAATATAGCAGCATCAATGACAATAAAACATCAAGAGCATGCACACATTAACACAGTATGTAACCCAGGGAAAGCTTACAGCTGAAAACCCCACAATATCTGTATATTAATGATTGAGAACATGTAACATTACAATAGTCAATACTTCTCACAAGTATCCAGCACTATCTCCACTTGTTACACACAATACAACTCAGATCTGATCTCTAAATCTATTCCACTGCTTGCCTGCCTCCACTGCTCAATATCTACACAAGAATGGATGAGAATGGTTGAACCAAACTCGTATTTACCTCAAAATAATCACTCACACTAGGAATCATGTGAGCAGAGGCTATAATCACTTGGTATTGGCCAATTGTCATTGGCATAACTCAATCTCATTGATTGTGCAAATCCTGATGCACAACTATAGTCACAACTGATAACAATCTGATCCTCTAACACATGTCCCTGTTGAACTGAACATGCACTGACATGCAACCGAGTTAACAGATGTATTCTTTAGTTGCATTATGAGTTAATAATTAGTTTAACAACTTATCATTAGTCTATTTGCAGTTAGACTAATTACAACTAGTTTAACCAAGTCAAACTGAACACAACTCCATCAACTCCATAATCAACTCCACCAAACTCAACTGATTGAGTTCTAACTGAAGTCATGCATGCAACAACTCAACTGACTCATAAGAAAAGAGTATTTCCTTCTGACAGCTGCATGTGCCACCTCTGTAGCTCAAACTGAAGTGCTCCAAGAGAATAAGACAAAGTTTATAGTCTAAATATTATTATGAGCTAATAATATTTGACTGTTCTATATTTAGACTGAGCAGTCACTCCGCTGTGATCTAAAAATAGAAGTCCATCTATTTTTCCAAACTTGACCAATCATCCATAAACAACAACCTGCAATCTGTAGACATGATCCATATGTCTAAAAATAGACATAGTCTAAAAATAGACTTTGCGCCATAATTTGCCTGCAGACCCACTTAGTGAAGGCGACTCTTTTCACTAAGCTCCATAATCTTGTTGCAATCTCAACAAAAATCAGTCTCTTCGAGGGGGAATTCTCCTTTACAGCACATAAATGGACAATTATTGAATGATACAAATGACAAGACCTCTTGTTATATATATAAGTCTAAGGGGTCAATATAATCAGAGCCTAATTAACAATAATAATATAAGGGCACAACAATAATAGTAGTGGGATTCGATGGGGCACAAAAAAAACAATATGGGGGCTACATGGGCACATCAATAACAATACGGGGCTACAATAGTATTATACGGACCTAACATACCCCTCTCCTTATAAAAAAGTGTTGTCCTCAATGCTTGAGTAGTTATGTATGAAATTCTCATCCTCCCATGTGGAATCTTTAGTAGATAAGTTTTTCCACTTAATGAGATACTCTAAAATTGACAGATTATGTATCTGTCGGGTTCTTGTTTCCATGACTACTTCAGACTCCAATATGATTTTTGCTTCCTCGTCAAGTTCTGGCAATATTGTTTGAACTCATAGCTTGTCATCGATAACCTTTTTTAAGCATGAAACATGGAAAACAAGGTGTACTCGGGAAGATGCAGGAAACTCAAATTTATATGCCACAGTACCAATATTTTACAACACAATGTAAGGACCATAGTACTTTGGTGATAATTTATTATCCTTCTTAGCTTGCTTGAGGGGAATTTTTTTGTGATAATTTATTATCCTTCTTAGCTTGCTTGAGGGACATTTTCTTGTATGGTTGCAACTGTAAAAATACCTAGTCACCAACGTCAAAATTTCTTGCACTATGATGTTGATTTTCCTATTGTTTCATTCGATTTTTCACTAGAGTGAGGTTATCCATTAAGAGTTGGAGAACTTGTTGTTGATGCTTGATGTGATCTTCTACTGCTTGAACCTTAGAATTTTATCTTAAATATGATGTGATAGATGGGGGATGATATCCATAAAGTGCTATAAATGGTGTCATTTTTGCTATAGTATGGAAGGAAGTGTTATACCACCATTCAACCAGAGGCAACCACTTGACCCATTTTGTTTGTTTATCAAATACAAAGCAATGAAGATATCCTTCCAAACATTTCTTCACTATCTCAATTTGCTTGTCAAATTAAGGAGATAAGATGATCTATGAGCTAATTGAGTACCAAGACAAGAAAATAATTTCATCCACAAATTTCCATTAAAAATGGGATCTCTGTCACTTACAATAATCTTTGGGTTTCCATCTAGATTTTGAATTGCTTCCATAAATGTAATCGCAGTTGTATTGGCTTTGAAAGGATGGGATAATGCACAAAAGTGTGCATACTTGGTAAGTCTATAAAACTACCACCATGATGATACTCTTTCCTTTAGACTTGGGTAAACCTATGATAAAATCCATTGAGACCTCCTCTGAATGCTAACTTGGAACTACTAAAGGTTGTAACAGGCCTGCGGTCTTAATTTTCTCAACTTTGTTTTGTTGGAAAACCAAACATTCCACCACAAACTTCTAAATATCAAATTTAAGGTCATCCCAAAAAAATTCCTTCTTGAACCAGTGTTATGTTTTTAAAAACCCTGAGTGCCCTATTAAAGGAGAGATGTGCAATTCCAAAAGAATCTTTTGTTTTATTTGGGAATTCTTACATAGATATAAGTGATCTTTGCACCATAATGAGTCATTTGTTTAGATAAATGTATCAAATGTACTGGGATCTTCTTGCAACTTTTGAATGAGTGTCCACACCTCTTCTTCATTCTTCCATTCCTCCCTTGCTTCAGTTATCCAATCAAGCTGGATAATAGAAATTTCATAAAGAAATGCTTCCACATCCCCATCCCTTATTGAGAGTGCATTTGCAACAACATTTTGCTTCCCTTTTTTGTAGATGATTTCAAAGTCATAACCCAACATCATAGTGACCCATTTTTTCTACTCTTATGAAGATAATCTTTGTTCCATAAATTATTTAAGACTATCATGTTTTGTTTTTACTTTGAAATGCCTTCCCATTAGGTAAGGGCACCATTGCTTCAGGGCATGTAAATTTACTTCTCATAAATAGGTTTGTGTAAATACTTTCCCTTGATTGGAGAACTTTGAAAAGCAATGGGTTTTCTTGCTTGCATTAAAACAACACCAATTCCATTTCTTGAGGCATCACATTCCACCATAAAGGTTTTTTTGAAGTTTGGAGTAGCTAAAATTGGAGCTTGGCACATTTCCTCTTTAAGATGTCCAAAGGACTTAGTTGCTTCTGGAGTCCAAAAAAATGCATCTTTCTCTAGTAATGTTGTTAGAGGTGTTGTTATTCTCCCATAATTCTTAACATACTGGTGATAATACCATGTCAACCATAGAAATCCTTGAAGATGCTTTAGGGTTATGGGAGTTTTCCATTTCTTGATGGCTTTACTTTTGTTAGGATCTACCTTAACACCTTCATGAGATACAATATGACCCAAATATTCAACCTCTTGTACCCCAAAGAAACATTTGGAGGTTATTGCATACAATTTTTTCTCCTACAATAGTTTGAGCACCCTATCAACATGTTGAAGATGATCCCTCTAAGACTTGTTGTAGATTAGTATATCATCAAAAAGCACTAACACAAATTTTCTAAGGCTTTGAAAATGGAATTCATCAAACCTTGAAATGTGGAAGGTGTATTAGTAAGGCCAAAAGGCATGACGAAAATCATAATGACCTTCATGATTTCTGAATGTTGTTTCCAGAATATCTTTAGTCTTCATTCTAATTTGATGATATCCTAAATGAAGATCTAACTTGGTGAAGTAAACTTCTCCATGTAATTTGTCCAACAATTCATCAATGATAAGAATGGGAAATTTATCTTTAATAATGAGCATGTTGAGATCCCTATAATTCGAACACATATGCCATGATCCATCCTTCTTGTGTACCAATACTATTGGAGCATAGAAAAAACTTTGGCAAGGCTAAATTATACTTGCCTCTAACATTTCTAGAACCATACATTCAATTTCACTCTTCTGAGCATTGGGATATCTATAAGGTCTGATGTTTAGAGGAACATTTCCTAGAATCAAGTGAATAGCATGATCATGATCACGAATAGGTGAGTGGCCTTTAGGAGTCTCAAATACCTTGGAATGATTATCGAAGATTATTTGGAGATTTGGAGAAATAGATTATTTCGATGTTTGAACATCTAGTGAGCATAATTGTGTAATTATGCCTCATTTTTCTTTCTTCAAAAGATTTGTAATTCCATTAGAGTTGATTATCTTCCACAGTTTCCCTGCAACGCCCCTCATTCAATTTCCTTTCCTTCCCATGAAGATTTCAAGAAAATATATTGAAAATTAAAAGTTATCCTCCCCAAGGATTGTAACCATTGGACTCCTAATACAACATTAGAACCACTCATTGGAATGGAAATCATTGGATTATTCAATACATATTCCCCCATGGTTAGATTGATATTATGAAACTTCCATGATAAATTTATAGTTCCTCCATTTGCAGCCATCACTTGACACTCTGGTGTTGGATATAGAAAGAAATTCAATTCCTTGGCTATCTTACAATGAATAAAATTATGGTTACTACTAGAATCGATCAACATTATTGCCTTTTTTTCTTAATATATCTATCTATCTTGAGATCTCAAGGAGTGGTAATTCCTGCCAATGCATTACAAGATATGGTCATTGGTCAAATTCATTTCTTCTTTATCTAGGGTTGGTTGTCAGTGTATATCCTCTTCTTTTGATATTTCTTGTTCCTTGTCTTCCTCCTCTTCAAAATCTATGTAAAATAATTTCTTCTCTGCACACTTATGACTCTTGGTGTATTGTCTATCTCAACTGTAACAAATCCCTTTTGCTATTTTTTCCTCCAATTGTTATGGTTTCAACCTTGTAGGTTGGGGGAGGCTAGGAGAACCAACACTTCCATCTTTATAGTTGTGAGTGGTAGACTTCCATGTTGCCATAATTTTTCTTTCAACTTTTCTTGATATCTTAAATTCCTTCTCCAATGAGTTAGGTTCCCAAAGGTGAACCTCATGTTAAATGTTATCCTTTAAAGTTCCTATGAAGACATCAATCCTATGCTCTTGTAGAATATTATTTACCTTGATATTAAATCTTGGGAAGTCCTCAACGTGCTTTGTCATTGATCCCTTTGTTCAAGATCTATCAATTGGCTAAAGAAGGTATTTCTCTTTGTATCGTTATAATGTGCAACCAATTTTTCCGCAAAATTGTTCAAGTGACAATTGATTTACAAGAACAAAGCCATCGATACCGCACAAAATGATTTTTTTCTAAATATAAAGATGCAATGCATATCTTTTGCATGTGCGATACATCATGTAGATCAAAGAATTGCTCCATATGTAGTATCCATGTTACCAGATCCTTGCCATCAAACATCCTCATATATATATTTCAAATGTGGTGGGTCTTAAACCCAACATTGGAGTCTCTAAAATCATAATTCACATTCCTTTTTTTCTCATCATGATTTTCATGGATTACCTTGTCACCACTAGGGAGCCTTTCTTGCAACAACTTTATCAAGCCTTCCTTCAACCCTTCCATCTTGACATTCAACATTGCTTCCATGTTTGATTTTAAACCATCCTTGAAGCCTTTCATGTCTCTTTCTATTTTTACTTCTAAACCATCCATCTTAACATTCATCATCACTTCCAATTCATTTTTGGTTAATCTTTGTGAGAGAGAAATTTGTTGCAGTTGGTCTCATAATTTTGATATATTATGTTGAATTTCTTCCTCTTCTTCATGCATCATAGTAGATATTTCTAGTTGCTTACTAGGTGTATCCATTTTTTTTTGAGGCATTTTCGAATCAAACAACAATATCTATGCTTCACTATGCCCTTTGAATCACTTCAAGCAAAAGTTATGCAAAATTAAAAGAAAAAAATACACACATTTTTCTTGCTTTTAGGAACTTGATCTTGAAACTATTGTATCTCTATAATTTTGGTCCCAAAGTCTGAAATTATGTCTTGTGGTAGCCAATGTCACAAGTCAAACCAAGATTGGATTCTTCAATATATAGTTATGTCGAATCTCCCATGATGACCTGATTATGGACTAGTTCAACAGATTGAACTTGTATGGGATGCCATGTGTCACTTTCTCAGCCTTTGTCCCTAAAATTGATACATGAGAAACTAAAGTGCATGCAATTTCAGTAACTAGTTATGAAATTCAAATATGATGCTTGAAGAGAAAGTTATGATGATTTTCCCTAGGTCACCTATTTGAGACTGAATTCTAGAGCATATTGAAACCATATATGCTTTGAACCATATATCTGGAAATATAATGAACCAAGATTTAAAATTTTTACACAAAGTTCACGAATATTTTGGCTCTATGTGGTCAAAATTTCAACATATGAAGGATTGTATAGAGAAAATTATAAAGAAAATTCCAGGATGACATGTTAGAAGTAGTGAAACCTTAGAATCCAAAGCTTTGATACCAAACATTATGCAGCCATATCACAATGCAGAAGAAAATATAGATCAAAGACTTTAAAATTATCCTCTTTGAGGGGGAAACCTCCTTTACATCACATGAATGAACAATTATTGGATGATACAAATGACAAGGCCTCCTTGGTATGTATAGGAGTCTAAGGGGTCACAATATAATTAGAGTCTAAATGACAATAATAATGTAAGGGAATAACAATAACAATAGCGAGCTTCTATGGGGCACAACAATAACAATATTGGGGATTAATGGGCACAAAAATAACAATAAGGGGGCTACACTAGTATTATACGGACCTAACATAAAAGGGGATTCATAACTTATTGTCAGTCTAGCAAAAAAAATCTAGAATGGCACTGCTACCTCAAAGATCTCACCATCCTAGAGGTTGGCCATCAACTTGGAACATCTACAACAAGATATTTCCCCCTATTAAGCCTGATAATTTCCCATGTCTGAAGATCAACAAACAAGTTACCTGATCTAATGGCCAATAAGGGAGTCAAGTCATCTAGATGCTTCACTTCTACCTAGGACTCTGTCTCTGAGAATCTCAAGAAAGAATGTTAGGTCATACCGAGGAAGGATCACACCTACCCAAGTGGAGTGCCACCTGGTGTGGCTCATTGAAAAACTCATATGACATATGCAGGTTCCACCTCAAGAGGTGTTTTGTACAAAATGCCCACTAAAGGTCCTGAATTCAATCACAATAATGGTTTTCTCAACATGATGCCCTTAGAATAGGCTGATATCACTTTTACCTAGTTGTTCGAATATGAACACCACTAGGAATCTTTTCCATCTTATCATGTATATTATCCATCCAATGGTCATAAGAGAAAGCCTAAAGGATAGAAAGCAACAAAGAAAAAATATCAAAACCAAATAGTAAGCCATTTAGAGCAACCTCATGTAACAACTATAAAGAAAGTGGCTCAATCGATACTAAAGGTTCCCATTTAGTTCCCCCTAGCAGTGGTTGGGAGGTTGAGTGGGTATTAATGCCATCAGATCCCTCTAGAGGCTTAAAAAACCTCCATTAATCAGAAAATAAAATGCAAATATGGAGGAAGATCATATTATTCTTTTCAACCACATGGAGCTTCTGACTCTTTTTAGTGAAGTGGTATCTATGTTGACACCACTGGCCTAGGTCAATATAGTATGGTGGATCACTGTTAAAAGGAAAGAAATAAAAAATAGCCTCATGAGACGAATCAAAACACTCAATTACCATGTAACTATTTTGTTTCTCTGTTATACAATCAAGTGGTGTTTGTCTACATTGTAACATTAATTTCATTTTTATCAATAAAAACTAACTTACAAAAAAAAAAATTATCATCCATATTTTCCAAGATGATCTCATCCTTTATTCCTAATTGGTCCAACCAAGTATAGACATCCTTATGACACCCTTGCTTGAGCCGAAGATGGGGATTTTTGCTAGAGCTAGAAGCAATTTTAGGAAACCTCTTGGCATCCATGTTGTATAACTTATTCTTATACATAAGATACCTAGTCATAGTCATGCTTTTAACGGGAAAAGATTTTCTTCAATCAGGAGGATATAGTAGGGAGTGTTTCCTTTAATCTTGAGGTTGTAAGTTACAAATTATTTTTGGTTATGTTCAATCTTCATCTCTGACTCTCTAGATATATTGCAACCCCAAACCTCACATCTGTATAAATTAAAAAGAGTGATGAGAGTCTCAAAGAGGAGCCTTTTTTAATCCCAAATCCAAAGATATTCCAGCTTACAATTTTTTCAAGCCCATAGTAAGCTTTTCAACCTCCATTTATTCTTTTCCAATGCGATAATTCCAATTGAGCCTATGTTGGATGTCGCTTCCCAGATATTTGTATGAAAGAACTTCATCCAAGGAGTTGTCATCATAAATGAAAGTATCATAAGTGATATTTTTATGTTTAATTATCATGACTTTAGTTTTGTTGGTGATAATAGTCATAGCCATCTTGTAGCAAAAAAATTGGATGATTGTTAGTTGTTTTCCAAGATTGTAATGGCTTATTGCCAAAAGAACAATAACGCCAACATAAAGGAGAAGAGTTATGACGATACAAATGAACGTGGGGCCAACACAAATTGCATCTTCCAAATACTCTTCTAAATAATCAATATATATGTCAAAAAGGGTAAGGGATAAGGGACACCCTTGCTTGACTTGATATTGCATTTAATTTCTTTTGACCGACCCTCGATTTTCCTAAGCTTTGCAATAACATTATTGTACAATTTTGTCACAACAACCTTCAACTTAAGAGGAACCATTAACTCTTCTATCCCCTTCCATAGATTTGTTCTAAAAATGGTGTGAAACATTTTTCTAAAGTAAAAAAAAAGGTCAATTTTATTATTCAAACATTCCTTTGCAATTATCTTACGAGCAACAAGATGGTCAACTCCATCTTAAATGGTGAAGGAATTACACATCTCCCTTGTACTAAAAAGTAGAAAGCAATTGTAAACTAAATTATAATTTCCTTTACTTCCAATTAATTTACCTCTCTATAAAATTGATGTAAAATTGAAATGAAAATTAAAGTGTTTTATTTATAAATAACATTTTTTTTATTATTATTA
>APFE031593227.1:81657-177469 GCA_000404065.3 Pinus taeda
TATTGTTAAATATGTTATTTTTATTATTAACTCGTAAAAATATATGGTAAGGTTTTTTAGCAATGTAATAAGGATTTAAATAAAGTTAATACGACATATATGGTGACCATTTTGATATCAATTGATAGCATCTCTTATGAATGTAGATAGTCCACTTAATACTCATTATCAATTAATTCAAATTTTTTTTTTAAAGAAATGATAAAATGTTATTTCAAAAATATATATATGATTTTGTATGCAAAATTGCATGCTCGATTAAAATACTAAAATTTATAAATATATACCATTATGTATTATTATATTAATTATTTGATATATACTCCCCTTTTTATTAAATAAGATTTTTTCAAATAAATTTAATATTAAGGAAAAAATAAGTAAAAGTTTTACAATCATTATATAATCTTTCTTTTTCTAAATTTCCGATGGACTCTTAATATATTCAAAAGTTTAATTATACAGATAATAATTTTAAATATAATATGGATATATTTTAAATTAAATAATATTTAATGTGTTAGATTGAGATTTTTTGTGTTTCCATATTGTAGATAAATGTTTTTTCAGAATTAATCACATTTTGTGTTCATATGTAAATAAATGTCTTCTGGATTAAAATCACACATTAGGATTTGGTTGACATTTCTAACCAACTAATGGTTCATCCTCAAGACAAGGTATGGCATGGAACAATCAATGTGAATTTTGCAAACCACAGTGATAATTTTTACATGAATACAATCTTGTTAGATTCGTTTTGCCTGCAATAAATACCCCTGACAAAACATTTTGGCTAGAATTTATATGTTTTTTATGCATGAAACTCTTAAATGCCAAAGTTTGAAGACGATTTCCATATCTAATGATGAAAACCCATGGTTATGTCATTCAATTTTATCGTAAATGCTTTATAAAGATCCATCTTAAATACGGATTTAACATGAGCTGAGAGGGATCTAATTTTATTTTTTTTATAGTTTTTTAATTTTTTTATTTTATTTTGGTGGACATGAGCAAAATTTCAATTTTGATCATGGACCGACACTCTCGGCTCAACGATCTTCTTAACATTTCAAATCCTTAGCAAATAATAGCAAAGGTAAAATTCATATTAGTAATACTATTTCTTGTCATGTCCACATTAAGTAGTAAAAAAATTACATTTATTCCTTGTACAAGTAACTTATTTTTCTTACCCATCTCTATATTATGTAGTGAAGAAATTACATTTCTTCCTCGCACTAAAGGTAAATTTTTAGAACTTTCTATTACTTTATATCTCTATATAAAGTTATGTAAAATTAAGGTGCAAATTGAAATATTTTAATTATAGCGGACATTAATTTCTTTTGTTATTACTATTTTTAATTTATTTAATTTAAAGTATTATTTTACTATTGAAATAGAACGTCTCTAGCACATAATATATTTTTACAATTTTATTTAATATTATTATTATTAGATGGTTTAATTATAGATAAAATGATTTTCCCCTAAATTTGCAAATGCATTCTATACAAAATTATATCTTGTGTTATTTAAAACTTATTTTTTAAGCATAATATACTCAAACACTTAAAAACTTCAAAATATAGAAATTTGCAAATTAAAAAACTTAATTCTTTAGAAATAATAAATTTGAAAAAAATTAACTTATAATAAATAAATAAATCATTTACCTCTTAATTAAACTAAATATAATTGAAAAAAATAATTAATAAATAAAATCAATAAAAATATATATTGTGGAGAGGTCTTTCACATTACTACATAATCAAATTTAATCGAGTTCTGACTAATTAATGTGGTCAAAAACAAACATTAATCCTCACAAGGTCTTAAATCTACATAAATTATATATGAAATAAAAATAAATTTCTAATTTTATATATATAAATTTGTACATTATCTTTCTGGTAATATTTTTTAATTATATATAAAATAAATTATTAAAACTTTTTATCAATTCTATGATGTACTTTATGATTCATCGTTGGTTTGAATTTTAGGTAGTGGGGCACAATATACTTATATATATTGTCCCATAATAATTATCCTTTAATTGATTGTGATCCCTTTAAAATGTAAATCTTATTTTGTATCCTTTATGATGCGATGTGTCGTTTAGGGATAGAATGCATATGTCATGTGCGCCCGATAGGACATGTGTGCCCACTATATTTCCTGACGAAAGTTATTAATGTAGCATGAAGTCATGTTGGTGTGTGACATACTCATTTGGATTTTGACAAAGAATGCAAATTTATGTATTCATATGACCCGTGAGGTGGTAGTCAATTAATGTATTCATTGGGGTATGGGTGGTATTGGTAACATGTACTTTAATATGCATTATCTTAAATTTAATATTTTAAAATATTTTTTTTTGTTAACATAAAAATAATAAATAGTTTTATTTTAGTAAGACACCAAGGGTTGTTTGGATGGAACTTGGGAGTCCTCTTCAATCCTTCCAAGGGAGAATTGTTTGATGAAGTTTGGACTACTCTTTCTCACTAAAAGAAGGTTGCAAGTTAAGGGTGAAGGAACTCTCGAAGGAAAACAATGGTACTACAATGAAGCTTCAATACTATTGAGATTTATTTTGAAACTCGGTCAACCTAACTTTGCATTCAACTTCTCTTATCAAATGGTTACCCATAACTCTTATTTATAGGTTTTTCCCAAGTTTTTTTTAAATTGGTTCATGATTTGAACATTGCTCAAGTCCATTGTGGTTTCCCATGCATGAGAAGGACATGATAAGAGCCTTGAGTTTCCAAATTACCTTTTTTTTTTTTTTGTAAATCAGTAGATGTATATTATATCACAAAAATTACATAAGATACAAAAGGCCTGTAGAATCAAATAGAGCTACGACCATCAAGCTTGTTTGACCAAAATGGTTACCTTTAGAGCTAGCAAGAACTGAGCCTGCAACTTAAGAACAGAGCCTATCATTGACACTAACAAACTAAACATAATAACCTTCCATACTCATTTCTAACCGTCGAATAGGCTAACCACGTAGGGCTACCTAACATAGGACGCAAAACCAAAGAGGGTCTGGAAAACCCAATGACTGAAGACAGATTTAGACATTAGAAAAGAAACCAGCAAAGGATGGATGTCGCAGAGCAGAGAGCATTGAAGCAATTACAGCTCCAATTCCATGTAATCCTTACTGGTATCACTTGGGCTCGCTGTTGCATAATCAAGTTCTGGCTTTGTAATCCTTTGGGGTTTGTGGTGCTTTACCATGTGGGTGTCATTGTCCTTCATTGGAACATCAACCACAATGTTCATTCCCTGTCGGATGGAGAGCTTAAAGAGCCTGATAAAAGTTCCTAGATTATCATACAACATCTTGAGTTCCTCTGTTAAAGAATCCATGCAGATTTCCATTGAATCCAACCTTGAAGTGTTCTTGGCATAAGCGAGCGAAGTGGCATAGTACACATCCTTCATGGTTGCACCCTTCATGCTAAGAGCTTTGGCAAGCATGGTTTTCATGCGCCAGACTTCGCCTTGAGTTCTCACGAACTGAGTGGATCTGGTAACCATAGTTCCTGAGTCCGAGATCCAGTCGATATCCTCCTCCATGGTTTGCATATCCAGCTTCTCCTCTTCCTCAATGACCTCTACTTCTATTTCCTCAATTTTCCTTTTCCCCTTAGCAGAGACCGAAGTTTCATAGGCCTCTTGGCCTTTTTTCAGTTCTCTGTTAGCGAAAGCATTGCAACTACCTTCGTTTGTCATTATGCTGTTGCAGGTATCAGCAAGTGTTGAAAAAACTTCGGGCAACCAGACAGAGTGCAAAGGGTGTAGAACTAGGCGATGGGAATGAAATGTTTTATCCCTTTGGTGGATCATCGTAATAATAGTTGAGGATTGAATGTGATGGATCACGATCTTCAACTCAGCCTTCATAGATCTGTAGTTTCTGACATAATTACTCCCTTTTAGATTTTCGAAAGCCTTCCCATGATTTCGATCCAATGACACTAAGTTGTCATGCTTGTAGTTGTTGGTTAGTTGCCATGTGTCCTCAGCTACGCCTTGCATACTTTGACGTTCATTATTCTGTGAGATTTCCTTCCCCTTCCGATGTGAGTGATGATATTTACCCTTAACATCCCAATTTGGTGCATCATGACCTGGGGAATGAGCATTAATGGTTGTTCTCCTTCGTTATGGATGAACGGTACCATGGTACTGCTTAACCCCTCCTCCCCGTTCAGAATGTCCTGTCTTGAAAGTTGTAAACAATTGGCCCAAAGCTCTTCGCATGTTACATCATGCCAATAGGTGTCCGAGTAGGTATTTTGATGAGTGACCTCATAGTTCGCAAGACAGCCTACTACTGCATTTGCAGTTCATCTCACTACCTACACAATGGCTCCATTGAGGATTGAAAGGTGCTCTACAATGAGCTCTGTAACTTTGGCCAGCCTCTAGTGTTTTGTAACCTTACCAGGTTTCAATCCCCTTTGTAGTTTCTGTGATGCATTAATAGCCAGTAATGAATCCCCTTCTACAACAGTAGCCCTTGTTCCCAAGCGAATTAGTATCCAGAGTCCTTGCTCTAATGCAACGAATTTCATTTCATTGTTGGTCGCCTCTCCCATCGATTGGTTGAAGATATGTAGAATATCACCTTTGTGGTCACGAAGGACACCTCGTAGGCTTGCTGGGCCAAGGTTGCCCCGAGAGGCCCCATCAAAGTTCAGTTTGTGGAAACCTAGTTGAGGCAGTTGCCAAGAGGTTATGGATGGGATTTGTGGAGGCTGATGCGTAGACGAGATGGAAGTAGTAACTATAGTTATTCCAAACACCTGCAAAATTTGAATGTCAGTAGTAGATGGTTCAGTGTCCTGTTCAGCTTTACACCTGGTAAGAACCATTTCCCTCATGTTCTGAAGAATATTAGCTTTAATAATCTCTATGGATCTGACTTCGTTCTGAAACACTCTTTTGTTTCCCTCTTTCCATGTTGACCAAACTAAGAAACCAGGGGTTAATTTCCATAAAGTGTTAACTATTTGACACTTGGAGTAATTGATTTTCCAATTTATTGTGCTTTCCTATATTGAATTTTAGTTCTTGTCCATGCTCTTAAATATTGTCTCCATCCAATTCCACAGTTTGTTGGTCCATTCACAGGTATTAAGGAGATGATTCATTGATTCCTCCTCATTTTCACAGAGGGGGCAGCATGAGGGGCCTATGAATCCCTTTTTCCATAGGTTTTCCCAGGTGACGGTTCTGCGGTGCATCAGGAGCAACAGAAAGGTTTTTATCTTTGGCTAAACATCTACATCCCAAACCCTGTTGTGCCAATTGACTTTTTCTTCTTGGTCCCTTTCTTCTATGTATGATCTTGCCTCTTTTAGTTTGAAAGTTCCCCCTTCGAGCTTGCCCCATCGTAGTTGATCTGCATCCTAAGCACTGCGGATTTTCCTTTTAGCAAGATTTGTTTGCAGAGACATTAGGTTGTTATCCATTTCTTATGATTGAAGGGTGTCATTGAATATCCATTGATTCCATGGTTGGTTTGATGTGTCAGGTCTCTAGTAATGATCCACTGTTGTCTTTCCTTGTTCCTAGTGTCTTCTTTGAATTGTTAGATAATTAGGGCATTCACGTTTGGGCAATTACTGTCAGGCATCCTCCCAAAACAGAGTAGTTTGTCCATTACGGACTTCCCAAAAACTATGCTCCTGTATTATGCTACGATTGGCTCTTGCTAAGTTCCAAATTGGGGAACCTTCTAGAGGTTCTTGGATTCTAATCAGATTTTGAGGGCTGCAATTGTCCACATACCTGGCTTTCCAGTGCTTGGCCCAAGGGGTGTTCGGTTCTTTCACCCACCGCCACCATAACTTGGCTCCATAGGCTTTGTTGATGGTGTAAGGGTCTTGTAGGCCTAACCCACTTAGGAGCTTGGGTTTGCAAATTTTCTCCCAAGCTACTAAGGGCCATTTCTACTTGTCAGATTTTCCCGACCAAAGGAAGGCTTTTTGGATGAGTCTTATTTTCTGATGAACTCCTTTAGGGGCCGGGAGAGTGGAAAGCATGTACTGAGGGATGGCCTGGAGGAAAACTTTAGTGAGGACAAGGCAGCCTGCAAAGCTAAGGTCTCTATGAGTCCAATGCTTGCTGCATTTCCCCAAATTGGATAGCATTTTCTCCCAATGACTTTTTCTCTAAGGTTTATCAGTAAGAGGAACTCCTAAGTATCTAGAAGGAAGGTTACACCTCTTGAACCCGAGGATTTTTGAGAGATTTTTTTTGGGCTGCAAGGTGAGTGTTGAAAAAGAAAATAGAGGATTTAGTGAGATTTAGATCCATACCTGAGGCTTTGCTGAAACGCTTGAGAATGGCTTTGAAGCCTTGAGCCTCTCAAATCATGGGGGTGCCATGAAGCATAGTATCATCAACAAACTGCTGGTGGGTGGTAGCAGGGCAGGAGGGCATGGGCTAAAGGCCTTGAATTAAGTTGGCCTCTTTTGCACTTTTGATAATTTGTCTTAGACTTTCCATTAATATAACATAGAAAGGGGGATAAGGGATCCTCTTGACAAATACCTCTAGTTGGTGTGAACGGGGCTGTGGGAGCTCCATTTACTAGTATGGAGAATCTGGTAGACTTGATTAGGGCTAGAATCCATTTTATCCATCACTTAGCAAAACCAAGGGCCTCCAGTATGGCTTCCAAGTAGCTCCAGCTAACTTTATCATAGGATTTAGAAAGGTCCAGCTGCATGAGCATGCCAGCTTTTTTTTGAGACTGAAGAGTATGAATCATCTCTTGAGCTAGCAGTATATTATCCATTATTTGTCATCCCTCCACATAGCCTGATTTCTCTTCTGATATTATCCCAGGAAGAATTGGCTTTAGCCTGTTGGCTATGACTTTGGAGATAATCATGTAAAGAACATTGCACAATGCAATCGGGCGAAACTTCGAGGGAGTATTTTCTTCCTCCTCTTTTGGTATAAGGTTTATGAAGGTTGAGTTGAGGCATTTGAGGATGGATGAGGATTGCTGGGAATCCTCCACCACCTCTCAAACTTCCACCTTGACTATCTTCCAATAGGCTTTATAAAAATCGATGCTAAAGCCATCTGATCCTGGAGCCTTACCATTGGGCATGTCTCACACTGCTTCTTCCACTTATTCCATGGTGATCGGGCGATTCAAAGATTTTTTTTTCTCTTCTGTTATTATCTTGGGAATGGAGGTCATTATATCTCTTATAACTTCCTCTCTGTTGATGTCCGGATCCAAAGCAATCTAGCTGAAATGATTAATGAGGAGGGTTGAGACATCCTGATGGGTTTGTACAAAGATAACCTGTTCACTTTTCATCCTGATGATTTTATTTGCACATCTGTGATCAATGGCCAAGTGATGGAAGAATTTTGTATTCTTCTCTCCTTCTTTGAGCCAATGGATTCGGGATTTTTGCTTCCACAAGGTTTCCTCTTGGTGACATCTGGCCTGCCACTTCTGCATGAGTATCTGCTCTATGTTCATTGCTTCCTGGTTGATATTTCCCTGGAGCCACTCCTTATGAATCTGTTCTAACTAATTCTCCAGTAGCTTATTATCTTTGAATATGTTGCCAAATACCTCCTGGTTCTAGAACTTTAATCTAGATTTGATATGTTTGAGTCTGGCTTGGAGTTTGTACATCTTGGTTCCTCTTGTTTCTAGTGGCTCCTTCCACCATTGTTTTATTTTTGAGATGATCTTTGGATGGCTGAGCCAAAACTTCTCAAATCTGAATGGTTTGTTCCTCGGGGTGCCGAGGATGGCCACGTTCATAGATATAGGCCAATGGTCAGAACCTCCACTTGGTAGAATATCTGAATCCATTGTGATCCCTTCAAGAAGAATGTTTTCTGTTACCAAGAATCTATCACGTCTAGAGGCAATTTGCCTTTCACCGCCCCTTTTAATGTTCCAGGTATAAGCTCCACCCCTTGGGATAATGTCTACAAGCTTCGCTGTTTTGATAAAATTATTGAAAGCTTATGCATCCCAATTGAGCATCCTAATGCCTCATTTCTTTTCTGTGAGTGAAGTAATCATATTAGAATCTCCTCCATAAATTGTTTTTGCTAGTGGATATATTTGTTGTAGGTTGGAGAGACTTCTAAGCATTGTTAGTTTTTCCTCTAGTTTTTGAGGGTTGTACACATTAGTACAAAGATAAGTGTCTGAATTCCCAGTGATTTAGATTTCTATGGAAATGGCTGATTTGGATGCCTCTGCAGAGATAAGATGTATAACCTGAGGATTTCAGAGAGTAGCTAAGCCACCCTCCATTCCAATCCTTTATACCTCTATACATTCCATTCTTTTGCCAACTTTTTTACTTATTACTTTCATTATCTGACTAGAACATTTTGTTTCTTGCAAAAATATCATATCAAGTTGTTCATTTATGACTTTTTTCCTTAATAGGCACTGTTTCTTTTGGCTGTTTAGCCCTCTAGCATTCCATGAAAGTATTTTAATAATTGAAATATTTTTAGGAAGTAAGTGTAAAAGCCTAAAGGGCTTTCATCTTACCTAAGTTCAGGAGCATTTAACTGAGCTCTTGGAGGGCCTCATTGTTTATTCTTCTACCTTCTTTTTTCCAGTGCTTGGGATTGTTGGTGGTTTGATGCAGTCCTTGAGCTTTCAGCCCTAGTCCTTTTGTTGTTCCAAAGCTTCTTTTCTGCATATCCAGTTCTGCTTTTGTCTTGCTATGAATAATGAGTTTACTCTGTTCACCTCCTCCTCAGGTATGTGTTCTATGACTTTCTCCTTCCATTATTCTACCATGTTCAGTAGATCCATACCTTCTTGTTCTAGGATGTCGCTGAGATCCATGTCCTCTATACCCATTTCGGTGGTTATCATTTCTAAGTCTTCTTCCAGTTCTTCTGTTAGTATTGGAAAGTGAGGGATGTTATTTGAAGGGATGGGATTGGGATCTTGTGTCCTCTGTGTTGTATCGATCTGGCTAACCTGTAGTGGCTTTTACTCTTGATTGGCCTTCTCTGCTTCCGTTTCTGATTTTAGCACCTCAAAGGCATTTCCTGTGCTTTTAATGGATGTGCTTGCTTTTTGTTGCTGTCTCCTATTGGCTCTCTGTCTACCATGAGGTCAAGTGAAATCTTCCTTATTTTGCCTTGAGTTATCCTTGGGTTTTTCCATTGTTTTGTTCATTGGGCATTCCCTAAATAAGTGTCCATGTTCTATAACGAAATGGGATCTGTTCATAGTCTATAGCCTGAAAGTAAACTTCATCCCTATATTCCAACCAGAGACCTTCATGCAGAGCCCCTGAAACATCCATCTCGACAGAGATTCTCACACAAGAGGTATACCTCTTTTGTATTGTTGCCTCTGAAGCTTTAATGAAGGTACCTAACTTATTACCTATCTGCTCTAGCGCTGCATGTCTCCAATAGTCAATCAGTAGAGAGAAAAGGTGTATCCAGATAGGTACATGTTTGAAAGTTTCCTATTCGGAAGCAAAGTTGGGTTTCCATGGTCTCATGTATAGTCCAGCTGAGGCAAAAAGATATGGTCCTCCATCGAGGATGCGATCCTTGTCATCCAAATTTGTGAAAACCACCGTGAAGAAGCCTTTGGCTCCCAGGTGAAGCCTTACATTCCCTTTTGGCTTCCATTGTTGCTTGATCTATAAGCATAGGATTCATTCTATTGGCCAAAAACCCATAAACTTGCAGATCATAGCATGTACTGCCATATGATCTCGGTAAGCTTGTAGTTCCGGGTCAGAGATTATTACACGCAGGTTTTCCATGGTTTTAGGCTTACAATGCCCCTGGTTCTCCTACTTTCTGGCTCTCGTGTCTGTTCCTTCCTGATCTGTTTCCGACTGGTGCGGATCTTCAATGTTTCCTATTATCTTATCCTCAGACTCCTTCTCTTGTGGTCACTGTTCAGGAACAAGGTTTTCCTTTTCACTACCTATTGCACTATTGTTTTTATTTTTTTCCCTTTCGCCTCTGAGTAGTCCTAGGAACCTCACTTAGTTTCCCTTTTTTGCTTGGTTCCTCCTTTCCTGTCTTCTCAGATCTAGAGATCTGCACCCCATTCAATGGGGCTTTTCCTTTTTGCATCATTGCCTGCTTGTACGATGGGGTTCCAATGGACCCCGTGCTTTTCATTTGTTGGGTCAGAACCTGCCCTCTTATGTGATGTTCTACACCCCTGGTTCTATCCTCCTCTAGAGCTTGGTACTGTGTTCACAGGTTGCCCAAGCTTCCAGCAAACCCTAGCTCCGTGCTGCGAAATGTTTTCGCAACGCTTCTAAAAAAAAAAGAGTTTCCAAATTACTTATCATTGAATGTCCTAGATCTTTGAACCATCTCGAATCACACTTGGTATTTGTCCTTTGATGGGATATTCATCATTTCTCATGCCATTCATTAACAATTTGTCACTTTCTATGGGTATGTGCAACTAGTAAAGGGATAGTCACTTGATCTCACAAAACTTGTATTATGCCTTTGCACAAATGAATAACATCCCACTTTGTAATGTTTTTCTCAACTACTTATGAGATGCTAATGGATTATCATGGATCAAATTTGTCTTTGATGTATTGATGATATTTTCCTATAATCATATGTATAGTTGTGTGAGTGATTTTTGGGTGATAACACACAGTGATGGGGCATACTTAAGTTATTAGTATTTGGGGATTCCATAATTATCATTAGGAATATGATTCATGGTACACCTCCAAAGGATAATAATTTGGCTTAAGTTCACCTTTGAATTAGAACCCTCCAAGGAAGGTTTGAATTGGTGTAAAGGTTCCATGTCCTACATGCCGACAACAAACAAGCCGAAAAAAGTTAATCCTGGAACATATAAAATTGGGGAAATTAATATTAGATGGACATGGACATGAGCATTATCAAGACATTCCATAGCTACATGTTAACGTCAAAATCGGAATTTTATGATTTAGTAAAAGGAAGAATGTTTTGGTTAATCTCCCTCATGGGAAAAACATTGATTGTCTCTTTTGCTATACTTCTCCCTATTTACTTTGATCATGGTTTTTATATTATAATAAAAAATCTTTTTTTTTTTTAGTTTTTGTTTAATAGATCATGTGATTAAATTTAGTGGGTTAGTTTCAAACACATCAAAGAAAATTTTAGGTATGAAACTACATCTACTATTGGTAGTTACATCCAATACACGAAAGATCATGTGATAATAGGAAAATTCATGGGCATATGGCCCTAAAAAAGCACCAATAGGAAGGATGAATGCTTGTTTGAAGCCAAAAGTCCCAATTGATTTGAAGCTATATTCAAAGGATTTTTCCTATGATCTTTGCTTGCACTAAGGACAAATATTAGATATTTGAAGAAGGACCTATTTCTCAATTCAACGATCCTACACCTTAGGCATCAGATCAAAAGGTTATTCCGTAAGGAGGACTTCATAGTGGCATTTATCTGGTTCTAGTTGTACTCATTACATCATGAATTTTGGGAGAAAGATACTCTAGAAGGTTTCATCAGCATGCTTGGAACCCTTGTGAAAGTTTCAAAGGTAACAAAGATGAGGCACTTATATCCTCTTGTTCCTTGTTGTTTAGGAACTATGCCAAGGAAACATATACCCACTTTAAGCCTTAATCTAGCTCTTGGGGTAAAGGGGGTGGCCCTTAAGCCCAAATAATAGATGATTGCTTACTATCACTAAGTAGTAGCTTGCAACTTTAGCTCATGATGCTAGATTTGAAATAATGAAAGGAGATAAAAAGGGTTGGAGGTGAGATGGTAGATGACTAGAATAAACATAATAAATCTCAAACCATAAGCCTATCAATTGGGCATGGAGTCTCAAAGAACAAAGCACAAAGTTTAATAATGGAAGATGTAATAAATTTATGAATAAAAAATATTCTCAAGGTTAATTGAGAGTAACATACTCATTTCTAACTAGAGATGAGAATGTGATTTTGTTGGGAATTAATGAATGAAATAACCAATAAAACCATGTTAAATAGGCAATAAATAAATGGATCCAGAACATAACATTCATAAACTATCATTTAATAGAAACCTTTTGGAAATATACAAGAAAGGGTCATTATTAAAATCCTTTCATTGTTATCCTATAGATGTATAAACAATTTATACATAAATATACATAAACAAAAATATGCTTTAGGTAGTGGATATAGTAACAAATTGTCAAGGATGAAAATCAAAATTACATTGAAAAATATTAGATTTGGAAATAAGAGGCTTAACATAGATAATGTGAAAGAATAACATGGCTTTTCTTAAAATGAGCCATGAATCTATATATTATTTTTTCAATCAAAGAAAATTATAGAAATAATCAATTGGGTTTTAAACAAAGAACAAAACCTCTCACTCTCTCAAATTATTCACCCCCACACCCCCCTCCCCCACCTTTCTATCAATATTTGATGTCTTCCTTTATGCCTTTCACATGTTCTTTAATGCCTTGCATCATATGTATATGTATATGTATATGTATATGTATATGTCTATGTATATGTATATGTATATGTATATGTGTGTGTGTGTGTGTGTGTGTGTGTGTGTGTCTGTGTATAGATATATAGATATATCTTTGGAGTTTTTTCCACCTCCACTACTAGGTTTATTTCTCTTCCTAAAATGTAAGGATATGTTGCTATTTATCCTCCAATTTGTTCAACAATCTCCTTAGTCTCCTTTATACTTCTCTAATTTAGTCTTGAGGATGAAATTAACTAGGACTTCTCTTCCATGTGGATGAAATTCATAAATCCCTCATACTGCTTATTGTGATGTGCATTAGATGGCAGCATCAAATAGTTGGGTCCATGTTGATGCATTTGTTTATATGAGTATAAGAATATCCTCGTTTGGAGTAGCTTATCTTGAGTGTAATAGACAATAGGAATAATAGGAGTGGGACAAAATGCAAGCCACTCATTTTTAGTAAAAAGATTGTCAATATTCATGTTCAAGACCATGGATCCTATAGGTTGAAGAGGAAACCATAAACATGTATATATACCAATATAGAAATATATATACCAAAATAATTACCTTAATGAAGGTATGCCAATTGTGTGCTTTCACCCCACCAAATTCACCTTTCTTTATTAAGATATGATTTATGTTTGAAGAAAATCTTGTGGAAAATTTAATTCTTCAAATGACCACTTTTATATCATCTATTTTCTTCTCTTTTAATAACCATGGAAGGTTGTTTCGACCTCCATTGCTACTTGATCATATACCACTTTTCATTGCATTATTGGCCTTGACAATGTTATTATAAAATTTGAGGATTTTTTCTTTATCCCTCCTACCCTCTATGATTTGCCATAAAGTTTTTGTCACATTCTTTCCATTATCCATTGCATCAAATAGATGAGGTATTATTGGGTTCTCATAGTATGAAAACCTCGTGAATTTAGCAGGATAACTTTTCATTCCCCATGGAAGCACCCCATGTTCTTCATGATGATCCTTATTATATTCAAACTTCCATAGGTGAGGTGTATTTCTTCGTGGTTTTAATATAATCTCTTCTTTCCCATTGAAAATATGTTTTTTCAGTAGCATGATACTTATGGTTCTTAGAGAGGAAGTGCCTATACTCATCAAACACCTCCTTTCCTAAACTTGTTGAATGACGAGATTTCTTCTTAGGACCATAATTTGGACATGCAAATTTACCCTTTGTTTGAAGGCATGCAAGAGATAGATTAATGCCAATTAACATAAATGAAGGCATTATTTAAAAAACCATGCATGATATGATCTAATTAAAATAATTATATACTATTAAAGTGCAATGGAATGCTACATACCACAAAAATGTGTTAGTCCCGGGGCATCATGAATTGTACATACAAGTATTCCATAGAATTGAAATTGCCTCTCCCTTATTGGTTTACAGATGTCATACATAGTGATGTCATCCCATAACTTTATTAACTCGTCGATAAGAGGCTCGATATATACATTCATATATTTAACTTGGTATTTCCCTAATTGTTTGAAATTACACATAATTACTACCAAGATATGTACACATAAGTAAATAAATAATTATAACATATTATGCAACAAATAAGATCACAAATGAAAATGCTACAACGTTTGAAAATCTAATGTAAACAAATACTTGGAACTATCATTGTCAACATAACATGTTCCTTCTTTATTGACATCCAAGGAGGAAGGTTATTGTTGATAACAAAATTTGGCCACACTAAGTAAGTACACATGAGCTCTCCAAATGGATTAACACCATCAACTGCCAATGAAAGCCTAACATTATGAGGTTCATCTTTAAAATGGGGCCATTTTTGCTCATTTTTCCTAAATGCATAACCATTTACCGACATTCCAATAAAACCATCTCCACTTATCTTTTGTGCATGGTAATCCATATATTGTGCTATGCTTTCACACTTGAACAATTGCTGCAAACATGGAATTACACAATTACAACAAAGAACCTTTTGAGGCACCTTTTTTGTTATTTGATCAGTTCGATATCTACTATTGTTATATTTCAAGAAATTTGCTTTTGATGCATGTTGTCCATAATATATAGTATGATCATTAGGACATGCATCTATTGCTTGATACCCCATTCCACTTTCTTTCATAACAACATATAAATCACGATATATGCAAGGTAACTTATTTGGAAATGGTAACAAAAATTCACCTAACAAACTAGTACAACATAAAAAATCACTAGTAAGTGTAAAGAATATTAATCATAAATATTACATTCTTATTTTACACATTAATGAACACTAAAAAAAAAGGAAAATAAAATAAAATAAAATAAAATAAAATAAGATCAACCTTTCATGTGATGAAACATATTACTTTATACCTTAGAATCTATGGCATACACGTGTTTGGCAAACCATTCAAGGCCTTTAGGTTCACAAACAATATTGTAGCAGAGAAAATATTTTCCTTTGAGCCTTCATAAAGTGGTGTTGTTTCCTTCTTTAGCACAGGTTCATTATGATAACTAACATCATTGTTCTCATAGCCGAATTGGTCTTGGATCAATTGTTTTATCCCATCATCTTGAGCTATGTTATTATTGTCATCTTCTACCACAGGATCATTATCTTGATCTTCCATATTTGCTCCATATTGTTCCTCAACTTGTATAACATCATTTATATTACTACTAATTGGTGCATTTGAATCACAATATCTAGGGATGCACCTTGACTTTATGATAATATATATATAACCACTAGACAATATTGGACCCCCCTTTTAATGTGCCCATTCTTCCTACAATGTCTATCAGTTGTTTGATATGAAATTCTTTGTGGACCTATGCACCCACAAAATTTGCAATGGAAATAACATTTCCCATTATTGAACCGTAACTGGTTAGTTCCCCATCTATTAATGTTTTGTGACATTCTTCCCAACCAAAAAACATTTATATAAAACAAAATATGATTTTCACTTGTGAAAAAAACCTTATAACCTTTCAGAATTATTGTAGTTATAGAAAATATATTGCAACATCTCATACATGAAGGATATTTATATATTTATTATTATCGCAATTGCGAAATTAATTGACCAGTAAAATTTAAATATGACCATGCGACAAATGGTTAAGTAAATGTCAGAATGAAAATTTCCATATTTTGTTGCAATTATGACTATAGATGTTGTTCGTCGCATTTACAACTCATAAAATAGGTTGTAGAAATTGTGCCCAATAGAATTTGCAATTGCAATTGCAACACCTTATAAAATATTTGTTGCAATTCCAACTGCCTAGAAATTGGCCATCATAATTGCAACGAACCAGGGACTTTACACAAAAAAATGACAATTTTCTTGTCTTTTGCGATTGTATGGACCATGCCATCAGACTTTGTCGTCGAAATTTAGTCCTATATGTAGTAGTGGAAAAGTATACTTTCTTGCAATCATAATATGGAATTAAGAAGCTAAAACTATACAAATGGGAAAGTTGACATGTGGTACAAGTGATGTTAGAGTGATGCCATTCCGCTAGATGGAGATCGACAGGTTATTAATAGATTACAGGGTTATTAATGATGTGAAAAAGGGATGTGTCAAGATAACGAGGTGGATGAATCAAACTAAATATTTTTTTTTATTGACTCTTGCTGTAGCGGGAGGACCCCACCTAGATATCTCATCCTGTAGGATAGACCCCAACAATTTTTTTAATAGAGCAAAAATAAAAAGTATTGGGCAGTGGGAGTCGGGACATGTCGCACTAACAAAAATTTTTTTGCAACCAATAGGCATAGCACAAGTGGTGGCACCACATGACAGTGTGGTCTGGAGGTGATAATCCAGAAGAAGTTCTTTGCATAGTTTAAATAATTTTTGAGATAAAATTAACAGGATTGGGAGCTTCAGCCTTAGCACCAGGACTTGGCCTTTTGTCGTTTTGCGTAGAAACAAGACCAATGGCATGGAGCCACAAAAGAAGAAAACAAGCTCACACAAGGCGTAAAGGGATTACCACCCAAATGCTTTGATAATGAGTCATGAAGACTCTTAAGGCAGCTAAGCACTTTCCCTTTGGTCATTTTATGTAGAAATAAATCAATGGAATGGAGCTATTAATAAAGAAGATTGGCCCATGAAGGGATTAAACAAGCTAATCACCTGAAGGCTTGAATCGGTGGTCGCGAAGCCCTGTTCTTATGGTAGGAAATCAAGAAGGTGCCAACACGAAATGGGCTTAAGCTCAAAAAAGCAGAACTAAGTTTTGGTAGTTAATTTAGCACTTTATCCAGAGATAATAGTAGAAGCCCAACTAAAACCTATTAAAAGGCTAGAATTGCTAAAATCAGCAATTTAACTCAGAAATTGAGCCCATAACTACAAAAGAAATTTGCTGAAGGTTGATAACTTGGTGAACACATCCAAAGCATTGGAATGAAAAGGACAAAGGAAAAAATTGAAGATTCATGTAAATATTTAAAGGCAAGTTAACTAAAAAATCCAATCCAAAAATATCGAGTCCAGAAATATTTATAAGAAAATTTTGAGTAGCAGACTTGTGTGAGGGTAGAGGAGAGTGTGTGGATTAGAGGATGTTGGTGCCATGTGATGAAAAATAGTCTGGGTATGCATCAAAGGTGAATTAGAGAGCAATCTTGGTATCTCAATGTTGTTTGAGAAGGCATATAATGAATTAGTGTTGATGTTGCTGGTGCATAAAGTTTGGTGATTTGTTCAATGACGATAGATTGCTAAAGGTGGTGGTGGTTTGTATCAATAATCAAAGATTGTTGAAAGTGATTTTATCAGTAATAAAAGATTGCTAAAGGTGTTTTTAAGGTGGCTTTGGTGAGCAGTAGCAATAAGAAATATTTATCTGATTGTGACATAAGTGGCCTACTGATCTGAGTTTGAAAATGGATGAAAGATGAATCAACAGGATTGGAAAGTGGTAGCTTGCAGATCAAGGTTAATAGCTCCTTCTAGTGGGTTCTAGTAAATGAGTAGGGTTATGAGTCCCTTTTAGCAGAGATTGATAAACGAGTAGGGGCAAGAGTCCATTTCAATAGAGACTGATAAACAAGTAGGGGCAAGAGTCCCTTCTAGTGAGTAGTGGTAAATGAGTAGGGGAAGTAGTCCCTTTCAGTGGTAACTAATAAATGAGTAGGGATAGAAGTTCATTTTAACATAAGTTGATAAATTACAATTAGTATCTTGTGGGGAAATGGTGTCATCAAGTTGACATTTGTAATAAAAATAAGATTTATGTCTTGCGTATATTTTGCTCATGTGCTTGATGTTTATGATTGTTAGGTCCCTATAATACTAGTGTATTATCATTATTGTTGTGCCTATGTATCCACCATGTTGTTATTGTTGCACCCCATAGAAGCCCACTATTGCAATTGTTGTGTCCTTACATTATTATTGTTATGTAGGCTCTGACTATATTGTGACCCCTTATACTCTTATATATACCAAGGAGGTCTTATCATTTGAATCATTGAAGAATTGTTCATTTATGTAATGTAAATGAGGTTTCCCCCTCGAAGAGGATAATTTTTAAGTCATTAATCTATCCTTTTTGTGAGTTGGTTGATTAACATTTGGTATCAAAGCCTTGGATTTCAGGGTTTCGCTTCTTCAAACAAGTCATCTTGGAATTTTCGCTATATTTTTTTTTCTATGAGACTTCATAAGCTAAAAATTTTAATACGCGGAGTTGAAATACTGGTGAAAATTTTGTACAAATTTAAGATCTTGGTTCGCTATATTCTTAGAGATATGATACGAGGAATTTAGGGTTTTTGCAGGCTCTATAGTTCAATCCCAAACAAGTGATCTAAGTAAAACTGACATAAATTTCTATTTGAGTATCGGATTTGAATTTTGTAAAGAGTGGCAGAAAGTGCACGAATGATAGTTCTTCTTATATCATTTTTAGGGCTAAAGGAAAAAAACAGTGACACGTGGAACTCCGTACAAGTTTGCTCTAATGAACTAGTCGATAATCAGGTCGTCGTGGGAGATTGTGAATAATTCTTTCTTGAATAATCCTATCTCGATCTGAATTGTGGGGTTGGAAATAAGACTCAAAGGGCTACCATAGGATGAAATTTTAGAACTTGGAGATCCGAAATTACATAGATACAACATTTTCAATATCGAGCTCCTAAAACTCAAGACAAATATGTGTATTTTTTAATTTTGTATGACTTTTATTTCAAAAATCAATTTGAAGTGATTCAAAGGGCATATTGAAGCATATATATCAGTATTTGGTTCTAAAATTCCTCCAAAACAAAATGATTATACACCCATTAAGCCCTCAGAAAGCTCTACTATGACTCATGAAGAGGAATAATTGCAACATGATATATCAAAATTGCGGGACCAAGTGCAACAAATTTCTTTCTCACAAAGAGAAACCAAGGATGACATGGATGGCTTAAAAGGGGACATGGATGGTATAAAAGGAAACATATAGTTTTTTAAAGTAGAAATGGATGTGATGAATGTCAAGTTGGAAGGGTTGACAAAGTTGTTGCAAGAAAGGCTTCCTAGTGGCGACAAGGTAATCCATGAAAATCATGATGAGGACAAAAGGAATATGAATTATGATTTTAGAGACTCCAATGTGAGGTTTATGAACCACCACATTCCAAAGATAGATATGATGAATTTTGATGGCAAGGATCCAGTAACATGGATATTACAGATGGAGAAATATTGTGATCTACATGATGTGCAACCCTCACAAAAGGTACTTATTTCATCTTTATATTTAGAACCCAATCAATTTGTACGGTATAGATGGCTTTGTTCTCATAAACCACTTGTCACCTAAAAAATTTTTATGGAGGAAATGATAGAAAATTATGAAGATATAAAGAGAAACACCTTCTTTTGCCAATTGATAAATCTCAAACAAAAGGGTTCAAAGGCGGAGCACATTGAAGACTTCCAAAAATTGAATATTAGGGTAACCGATATTCCAGAGGAGCATAAGATTGATGTCTTCATAGGGAATTTAAAAGATAACATCCAACATGAGGTTCGTCGTTGAGAATCTGATTCATTGGAGAAGGAATTTAAGGTGGAAAGAAAATTTGAAAGAAAAATTATGATAGCAAGGAATTCTACCACTCACAACTATAAAGATGAAAGTGTTGTTGCTCCTTGTCTTCCATGACCTACAAGTTTGACACCACAACAATTGGAGGAAAAAGGAGAAAATGGATTTGTTATAGTTGTGATAGAAAATACACTAAAGGTCATAAGTGTATTGAGAAGAAATTATTCTACATTGATTGTGAAGAGGAGGAAGAAAATGAACAAGAAACATCAAAAGAGGAGGATATACACCCGGAACCAACCTTAGAGAAAGAAGAAATGAATCCAACCATATATTGCAATGCATTGGTAGGAATTACCGCTCCTCAAACTCTTAATATAGAAGGATATATCAAGAAGAAAAATGTAATAGTGATGATTGATTCAGGTAGTACTCATAATTTTATTCATTGTAAGATAGCCAAAGAATTGAATTGCTTCCTATTGCCAGCACTTGAGTGTCAAGTGATGGTTGCAAATGGAAGAAATCAAAATTTCTATGGAAAGTGTCATAATATCAAGCTAACAATGGGGGAATCTTTATTGAATAGTTCAATGTTTTCCATTCCAATGGTTTGTGCTGATGTTGTACTAGGAGTTCAATGGTTAAAATCTTTGGGTACAATAGCTTTTAATTTTCAAGAACTTTTCTTGAATTTTTTTAGGAAGGAAAGGAAGTTGAATTCAAGGAACCCAAGAAATATAATAAGCTCTAATGGAATGACAAATATTTTGAAGAGAGAACAACAAGGCGTAATTGCACAATTATGATCACTAGAGGTTCAAACATCAAAATCATCTATTTCTCCAAATCTCCAAAAAGTCTTGGACAATCATTCCAAGGTATTTGAGACTCCCAAATGCCTCCCAACTATCTGCAATCATGACCATGTTATTCATTTTATTCTAGGAATTTTTCCTCCAAACATCAAACCTTACAAATATCCCTATGCCCAAAAGTGTGAAATTGAATGTATGGTTGCAGAAATGCTAGAGGTTGGTATAATTCAACCTAGTAAAAGTTCTTTCTTTACTCTAGTAGTATTGGTGCACAATAATGATGGATCATGGCGTACATGTTTGGATTATAGGGAGCTAAAAAAGCTCACTATTAATGATAAATTTCCCATTCCTGTCATTGATGAATTGTTGGATGAATTACATGGAACAATTTACTTCACCAAGTTGGATCTTCATTCAAGATATCATCAAATTGGAATGAATACTGAAGACATTCTAAAAAAAATATTAAGAAATCATGAGGGTCATTATGAATTTTTGGTCATGTTGTTTGGTCTTAATAATGCACCTTTGACATTTCAAGGTATGATGAATTCCATTTTCAAACCCTTCCTTAGAAAATTTGTGTTGGTATTTTTTTGATGATACACTAATCTACAACAGGTCTTGTAAGGATCATGTTCAACATGTTGACATGGTGCTCAAATTATTGGAGGAGAAATAATTTTATGCAGGAACCTCCAAACGTTTCTTTGGAGTACAGGAGGTGGAATATTTGGGTCATATTTTATCTCATGAGGGTATTAAGGTAGACCCTAACAAAATTAAAGCCATTAAGAAATGGAAAATCCCCACAACCATAAATCATCTCCGATGATTTATCTATTTAACAGGTTATTATCGCAAGTTTGTTAATAATTATGGGAAAACAACAACACCTCTAACAAATCTACTGAAGAAAGATGCATTTTCTTGGACTCTGGAAGCAGCTAAGACCTTTGAACATCTTAAAGAGACAATGTGCCAAGCACTGGTCTTAGCTACTCCTCACTTTACAAAAACATTTATTATGGAATGCGATGCCTCACAAAATGGAATTGGTGTTGTTTTAATGCAAAAAGGAAGACACATTTCTTTTGAAAATCATCCAATCAAAGGAAAGTATCTACACAAACTTATTTATGAGAAGGAAATGTTAAAAATACTACATGCACTAAATCAATGGAGACCTTACCTAATGGGAAGACACGTCAAGGTAAAAATGGATCTTGATGGTCTTAAATAATTTTTGGAACTATAAAGAGTATCTTAAGAAAAGCCTCAAAAATGAGTCACAAAGATGTTGGGTTATGACTTTGAAATCATCTACAAAAAAGGAAAGACAAATGTTGTTGTAGATGTAGTCTTAAGAAAGAATGAGGATGTCTAGGCATTTATTTGTGCCATTTCTATTATCCAACCTGATTGGATAACCAAACCAAGGGATGAATGGAAGAATGATGAATAGGTGTGGACGCTCATTGAAAAGTTGCAACGATATCCTATTAGATCTTATACATTTAGCTGGAAAAATGATCCATTATGGTGAAAATATTACTTATATATTTGAAAGAATTCCCAACTCAAGAAAAAGTTTCTTTTGGAATTGTACACCTCCCCCTTAGGAGGGCACTCAACATTTTTGAAAACTTACCACAGGGTCAAGAAGGACTTTTTTTGGGATGGCATTAAATATGATATTCAAAAGTTTTGTGACAGAATGTTTGGTTTGCCAACAAAGTAAAGTTGATACAATTAAGACCTTGGGTCTATTATAACCTTTCCATTCCAAGTCAGCGTTGGTAGAAGGTCTCAATGGATTTTATCATAGGTTTACCCAAGTCTGAAAGAAAGAGTGTCATCATGGTGGTATTTGATAGAATTACCAAGTATGCATACTTTTGTACATTAGTTCATCCTTTTAAATCCAGTACAGTTGCTACTGAATTTATGGAAATAATTAAAAAGATAGATGGAAACCAAAACATTATCATAAGTGACAAAGATCCCATTTTCATTGGAAATTTTTGGACAAAATTATTTTCTTGCCTTGGTACTCAACTAGCTCATAACTCATCTTATCATCCTCAATCTAACGAGAAAACTGAGATAGTGAAAAAATATTTGGAATGATATATTTGTTTCTTTGTATCGGATAAACAAACACAATGGGTCAAGTGGTTACCTCAAATTGAACGGTGGTATAACACTTCCTTCCATATTGCAGCAAAAAACACTCCATTTGTTATGCAACCAGATCACAAAATAGAAGAAGAGATAGATCAACAACTTCAAAATTAGCCTCTTCTAAGGGGGAAACTCCTTTACATTACACAAATGAACAATTCTTGGGTGATTCAAATGAAAAAACATCGTTTCTGTATATAGAATTACAAGGGGTCACAATATAATTAGAGCCAACATAACAATAATAATGTAAGGGCACACTAATAACAATAGTGGGCTTATATGGGGGACAACAATAACAATATGGGGACTACTTGGGAACAACAATAACAATAAGGGGGCTACACTGAAAATAACAATGAGGGAATACACTAGTATTATAGGGACCTAACATGCCCCTCTCCTTCAAAAAGTGTTGTCCTCAATGCTTGAGTAGTTCTAGATGCTTTTGTACAATTTTCTCCCATGTGGAATCTTTGGTGGATAAGTTCTTCCACTTGATGAGATACTCTGAAATTGATCGATTATGTAGTTGTCAAGTTCTTGATTCTGCAACTGATTTAGGTTCCAATATGATTTTTCCTTCCTTGTCAAGTTCTGGCAATATTGTTTAAACTAGAAGCTTGTAACCTATAACCTTATTTAAGCATGAAATGTGGAAAACTGGGTAAAATAGGGAAGATGCAGGAAGCTCCAATTTGTATGCCATAGTACAAATATTTTGCAACACCTTGTAAGGACCATAATAATTTGGTGATAATTTATTATCCTTCTTAGCTTGCTTGAGGGACATTTTTTTGTATGGTAGGAGCCGTAAAAATACCCACTCACCTACATCAAAACTTCTTTCACAACGATGTTGATCTTCCTGTTGTTTCATTCTATTTTGCGGCAAAGTGAGGTTATCCTTTAAGAGTTGGAGAACTTTTTGTTGATGCTCGATGTGATCTTACACTTCTTAAACCTTAGAATGATTGTCCATGACATTTTGGAGATTTGGAGAAATATATTATTTTGATGTTTGAACCTCTAGTGAACATAATTGTGTAATTATGCCGCGTTGTTCTTTCTTTAAAAGATTTGTCATGCCATTAGAGTTGATTATCTTCCCTAGTTTCCCCAAATATTGTAACCATTGGACACCTAGTACAACATCAACACCACCCATTGGAATGGAAAACATTGGACTATTCAATACATATTATCCCATGGATAGCTTGATATTATGGCACTTTCCATAGCAATTTATGTTTCCTCCATTTGCAACCATCACTTGATACTCTGGTGATGGATATAGGAAGCAATTCAATTCCTTGGCTATCTTACAATGAATAAAAGTATGGGTAGTACCGGAATCAATAAGCACTATTACCTTTTTCTTCTTGATAGGTCCTTCTATCTTAAGAGTTTGAGGAGTGGTAATTCCTACCAATGTATTATTAGATATGGTCATATTCATTTCTTCTTTCTTTGGGGTTTGTTCCTAGTGTATATTATCTTATTTTGATGTTTCTTATTCCTTTTCTTCCTCCTCTTCACAATCTATGTAAATTAATTTCTTCTTAGCACACTTATGACCTTTAGTGTATTTGTTATCACAACTGTAACAAATCCCTTTCGCTCTTTTTTCTTCCAATTTTTGTGATGTAAACCTTGTAGGTTGTGGAAGGCTAGGAGAAACAACACTTCCATCTGTATAGTTGTGAGTGGTAGGATTCCTTGTTGCCATAATTTTTCTTTCAATTTTTCTTGCCAACCTGAATGCCTTTTCCAATGAATTAGGTTCCGATAGGTGAACCTAATGTTGGATGTTATCCTTTAAAGTCCCTATGAAGACATCGATCCTATGTTCCTCTGAAATATCAATTACCCTTACATTAAATTTTTGGAATTCCTCAATTTTCTCTGCCATTGAACCCTTTTGTTTGAGATTTATCAATTAGCTAAAGAAGGTGTTGCTCTTTGTATCCTCATAATGTGCTATCATTTCCTCTGTAAAAATTGACCAAGTGACAAGTGGTTTATAATAGCAAAGCCATCGATGCGATACAAACTGATTGGGTTCTTTTGAAGGTCCTGGACCTGCCAACATTCAGGGGACCTCCCTTGTATGAAGTCCCAACTAGACCTCACACCATTTGGTGTAGGAGTCTCATCCAATACGATGGCTGGTTTCCATTATCTTAAATATATGCCTTATCTCTTGCTTGTTATCATGTGAAAGTGGTTTTCTCATCTTCGAACAGTGAGGTTTGTGTGCCTGGTGAGTGCTTAGTAACTCTTGTGTCAAATTCAGTTCACTATAGAGGGAGAGGGTGTAAGTGAGTCTTAGGTTAAGAGGGAATATTCCCAACTCTACTAGAAACACACAACACAATAGGACATGCACATCTTCTGATAGAGTAGTCCACATGAATGTGGAAATCACAAACACAAGTTGAATAGATAGCACGTACAACACCTTGTGGAATAGTCCACATCAGTGTAACGTGAGTTATAACAAGTTTACAAGAATGAATCTGTCAAGTGTTCGACGAGATAGCCCAAATGAGTGAGATAGAGTTAACAACTGATACAACACATTTCTAATAGCATATGTACTAAAGCAACTAAAATAGTTCAATTATCTTAATAAAGGTTAAAGAAACATGCATTACAAGTGTCCAAAGAATAGTCTTACAAGAAAATACTACACGTGTGAAAACGTGCTGGCCTGTTGCCAGGGTTCTGAATTAAGAGAAAGTTCGAAGACACATATGTACACCATTACATCACTAACCCCGATACAGATGTGTTGGAGCCAATTCTCGCTCCTCAAAGAAAATATTACAGACTATCAAGGCTATGTGGGAGGAGCCAAGGTGAAAATTCCTTTGCATGTACAAATAAGGGGTATTTATAGCCAAGGGTAAAATTGGCCCTTGTGACTGTATGACTTCCCTCATGACTATTTGACTTACATGATTCTTCAACTTTACATGACTCTTCATATTTACATGTGGGTCTCTTGGACTTCCACATTACATTACAATGATTAAACAGTGTGGCCCATAGTAGTGATGTGGTCGAGATGACTCATGACATGAATTGACATGATAGAGCTGGTGTGTTCATGATTTTGGTGTTGTGCATGTCAATTTGCAGTGCTACTGAGTGATGGATGTCCTCTTGGTGTATCATAACTTCACCTCCACATGGAAAGGTGTGCAAAGTCTTTGATGGTCTTGGTGTTCACTTGATGTTTCATGTGCACATTGCTCCTTTTCTTGTACTGTGGCATGCTTCATGTGTTCCTCTGTTCACAAACAAATATCCTCATGTGCATTCATCGTTCATCTGTTTGCAAAACAATCACCTCACATTCATTCCTCATTCACCCATTTGTAAAAAATATCCTCACATGCATTCCTTGTTCGTTCATTCACGAACAAATCTCCTCGCATGTTCTCCTTGTTCATCCCATTCACTGATGTGTTGTGTCTCATCCATGTACCTATATTTGTAATCACTCATGACGAGACAACATCAAATCCAAAAATATCCTAGTCTACCATGATGCATTATCATTTGCTCTCGGATGCAGGTGACCAAGAGAGAGGACAAGGCTCTGAAATTGAGCAAGGAAGATTTCAAGGCGGGATGCGGGCTCTGGGCACTGTTGGTGAAAATTACGCAGAGGTCACTGGGAGACTGAGATGGACAATTTGGATCAGCAGTGACTGTCCACAGGATTTGGCTCGACTAGAGAGCATATCTGTGCATTTTTTTAGGGAGGTAGTGTAGGCAGTAGATGGGGACTAGCAGTGAAAACTGCACAATTCCTCCGAGGAGATGGCAATGGGCTATAGGAGTGTTGCTGACAAAAATGACACAATGTTTCGGGGGAGCTGGTAGCAATATGTGGGAGTTTTGCTGGAAAAAACTACGCAACTCTGGGAGGCTAGCCTACTGGACATCATTGCATAGTTTCGAAGATGAGTGAGATGCTAGGAAACTAGGGAATTGCTCACGAAAATTGTGCAGTTTTCCGAGCGAGTAGTAGGTCAGCTAACTAGGTGACTTGCTGGAAAAAATACACAATTTTTTGAGGGAGACAGTGATGGACATAGGGTGTCTATCTGGAATGTCTACGAAATTTCTTCAGTCAATGGAGCGGGCATGCTTTGCAGCTTTTGCGCAACTTTTTAGGGGAGTGAGTCTTAGGGTCACTACCCAATCAAACTCTTTGGTTGACCAGTTGGAGGCTTGGTTGATGTTCTTGCGGGGAACACAGATTGAAATGGCTTGCTGGTAAACTTCTACACTATTTTGGGGGACAGCCAGTTGAGTCGATTCTAGGGTTGCATAGTGTAGACTACTTGGGAGGCAGTCGCAAGCTCTATGCAGTTCTGGGCAGCAGTACATAATCACTGAGAGTTGAAGTTGCACAATGTAGCTCCGATGATGTCTGGTTGTTGGAGGATGGTCTGGTTGACGAAGCTTTAACAAAATGACTAAGTGTGTGAACGAGTGACTTCGTACATGCATGACCTAGCGAACACACACTCAACTTGACTTGATGACAAGACACCACAAACCAACAAGACAACATGCATTCAGTGTGACTAACCAACAGTGTGAGCGACAAGCGCGACACTTGTGATATATTGTTGAACGACCACAACGAAACTTGAGTGACAGTGCATACAACTTTGTGTGTGAGTGTGACAGATGTTTACATAGTGGACACAACTTGTACACACGAAGGTAGACATTGTGCATGGATATAACATGACTGCAAGCATGACATTGTGACCAACATGCAAGAAACATGTCCATTGAATGGTCAAGCGAGGGAGGGTGCAAAGACTCAACACAAGCTCACAGGATGAGCCCGAGTTCTTGCAAACATCAAGGAAAAACCCAAGGATGGCTCCAAAATTAGATGCAGGCCAAAATTTTGGAGGGTGTTGCAGCGGCTACAAAACTTGGTGACACACTAGTTGAACTCCATCTTCTTTGTTTAGGTTCATTGACAACACATGCCTTGGTCTTTCAGGGAGTATTGAATCATTGTATGGGTTACTTTATCTTCCCCACTTACCCCATGGATAGACATGGTTCACCTTTCACCAACTCAGTCAAACACAACAACAAGTTTTAGCTTGATCACAGTGTTTCAAAATCGGGAATGGTAGTTTGGCTCGCGAGTTAAAAAAAAATTAAGAGTATAAGTATTCATATCTGGTGTTGCTCCACTACCATCAGGCCTGGACAGTACCCCAGAGGAGCCATGCAAGAACACATGAATTGATCCACTGCCAGCAAGCCTGGTAAGTACCCCAGTGGAGTTGCATGCTTCACCTCTCTACGTAGGAAGCCTTTCTCTTCTTTTTCCTTTGTATTTTTAAGAGTATTTTGCATAGGCACTTATTTATTTTTTGGGGCGGAAGAGGGATCCTGACATATTGAGAGAAGAAGAGGTCATTCCTTCAGAGAAGCATATATGACCTTTCACATAGGTTTGCTCGTTTAGGTTTTCCCCTTCTCTGTTTCTACTTGTTGGATGATCTTGAACACATAAAGCAGAAGGTTGAGTATAGGCATGGGGTTTCCTAGTGTGGACATAGGTTCATGGTTGGACCCAAGATTCCTTTACAGAAAGCTCATATTTTCCATCAAGACTTCATCAGAAGAAGTTTTAACCAAGCACAAAGAGGAGGGATGCAGGATTTTCTAAGTGTTGCAGTGTCACAAGACTCTTTAGATCTCAACCACATACTCATTCAAAAGCCAGAACTTAATATAGGGCAACACTTATTTAAAAAACTAAAAATAGCATGATACTAAGAAAACAAAACAAAACAAAACAAAAATAGTAAGCAAATAAAACAAAACAACAAGCAAGAAAAGTGAGAAAGCAAACAAACACTACTCCTAATCCTATGCTAAATAGTGCATGGGCCTACTACTCACGTGAAGTGATATTTCCATTGCAGCCATCAGCACATTGGCTAGCCCATGTTGGTGAAGGCATGGTTCACGAGAAGCATATTCAAGTGAACCAGCAAACATAAATGATATAACAATGAAGCCAACACACTCTGACTTTAAACGCGTCCACAAAAAAGAAAAGAGTGAAAGAACAAGACAAAACCTCTATGGACTTACCATGGTGTTGTGACACACTACGTATAGATGATAAGCATATGCACTCTCTTGACTGTTCCAGATAAGAAAACTTGAGAAAAAGAGACAACTTAGTCCTTACGATTGTGTGTGCTATGATTGATTCCTCCAGTGTGCAAGCGATGGGATCATTTGATTCTGGTGGAGGAAGCGAAATTTGTGTGTTGGATTGATCTTCAGTGCATACAGATGAGTGATGAGGAGCCTTGGGTGTTTCAATTTTTTTATTATCAGAAGTAGAACTAACCTCAGGACAGTAAGGGCCTAACATAACCATCATCTCAGGCTAAAGTGCCTCGACAACCTGCGGGGTTCCACTTCGTCGATAGATAGATCATCAGAGACTAGTGTCTTAGATATATTAATAACAAATCAACATCATGATCAGATGAAGAAGTACAAAGATCATGACAACCATGATCAAAAAATTCAGGATGTTTTTCAGCATCCTCATGATTTGATGAATCATACAGAGGGGTAGATGAGAAGCATGAATTTTCACCCTCTGTGTTTCCAGAAAAAGCAGATGAAAAATTAAGTGAATTTTTAATGAACGATTTGTCCTCTCCACCATCAAATGATGGAATGACATCAGGTGTCTCTTGTGAATGATCGGAATCATATGCATCCGTGGATGGATTAACACAAGGACAATTAGAGATAACATAATCACCAACGATGTTATGAAAAAGAGGAGGAGGCATGGACAGAAGGAGGTCATCCTTCACTGTGGGTTCATGCCCAGATTCTCGGTCATACTCTTAGTGAATGACAACACAAGTTGGTTGTGCAACATAAACTCCTTCAATGACTTGATCCTCATTCACAACAGGTGTAAAGTTCAAAACGGAATAACACAAGACAGTGCAATCTAGAGGATCAGCAAAATGTAGAGACGGAGGTTGAGGTAACAAGTGTGTATGACAACCCATGGGCTTCCCAACCAAATATGCACAGATATTGAGAGTAATGAGGGTGGGAAGATGTGACAGTTGCAAAAACATGTGCGCGCATTCTCCCACATCACTTTGTGGTGATGGAGCTGTTTGATGAGGGGAAGATAGATAGTCACTTGTGACAATGACTATGTCTTCTTGGGATTGCGCATCTCCATCACCAAAGTATGTTGAGCAAGGTTTGAACATTAACTTGATTTTGGGATAGAGTGATTTAGTAAGGAAATATTCAAATCTGTCCATGAGATATTGGAATTTCATCTGACTTTTCAGAGCTTCAAACATGAATAGATGGAAGTGTTGTGAAAAATCCATAGGCGATTCATGCAAGGCCTTCCGTTGTTTTAAAAAAATTTTATCAAGTGCTTCAGCATCAAAATGATGAAAAATAGATTCAATTAGATCACTGAACTTCTTGAATGAGTGCACAGAGTTATCAGGCAATATGCTACACCATCGCAATGGATGGTCACTGTTAGGGTTCTATAATTTATAGGATCTCAAGGTGATTGAATATTTTATCTCAAAAATCTCTTATTGTAAATAATTGTCAATTTGCAAATGATTTCCAAATAAAAGAAAAAATAGAATAAAAAATGAAAAGAGGGTATAAATGGAAAAAAAAGAGGAAAACAAAAAACATTGAAAAAAAAGAATAAAAGACTGAACCCCATCAAAAGAAATAAAAACAAAAAGAAAATAATACTCAAAGTGTTGAAAATCTAAATGCCATTATTGATAGATAGTTTTCTTCATGATTGATAAATAAAGGTTCTGTGTAGCTTGTTTAAAATGCCACAATGACTATGTTATTTGTTTGATCATACAGTATAATCATGGTTAAACATGTTTAAATTTCTGTAAATTAGATTAGAGAATAAATATTTTCCAAATAGTTTAATCTTGGTAAATCAGTAGTTAGGTAGAAAATGACATTGATTCAACTCTTTCGTCTAAATCAATAGGAGAAATAAGTGATAGGATTTAGATAGTTTTTCATTTTTTCATAAAAGAAAATAATATGGGCTTGCTAGTCTAAGTTCACCCTTTAGAAGAATAAAAATGTTAGTTTAGTCAAAGGGTAGGCAGAAATAGTTGGTTTCATAAATATTTTATGTGCCTTTTACCCTAACTCTCAAAGACATTGTAAAAATAAAATGCACGATGGGATAAATTATTTGACATATTTTATACCACAAATACTATCCTAAGTTCAAAAGAAAAAAAATCAAAGGCATATGGACAAGTTGGTTTTTTCGTATACTGTTAAAGGAGGCTGCACTCAAAACTTCAGGATTCACCCATCTCCATGATCAATGACTCATATCTTTTTCCAGCCCCCCCTCTCCATCCTACCATTATCGTCGGGTGTGGGGGGTCCAGAAAGGCAGTTTTCGTTACCGGGCCCCATCCTTACATGGTGCCTTCTCCTTATTTCGCACCCCCCCGGTCAATACTGCTTACTGACTCCTACCCCCTCCAAAAACCATCCTCTCCTCATCTGATTTACTAGGTCCCTACCTTGACACCTCTGCCACTCACATCGCGCCATGTTGTATAGTTGTTGCCCAATTAAATAAGTTCCCGGTAGAATTACTGTTGGGCATTTAATTTGTTTTCTCGAGTAACCATTCAAGCTTTAACAGTTCCACGCCACCTCTAATGGAACTTCCCAACTTTTCTTAAAGGCCCTGAAAAATATTCACTTGTCTCTTTCACTGCTCATTCTCCATAACTCCCAGGTTCTGCTAAGCGATCATTTTCAAAGAAATGCTGAACCAGATCAAAATTGTCAGCACTCTACCTCCTTTTTCCCCTAACAACTCATTTACCTCAAACTATTCTCGGTAATTTTTCCTTTCAATACCTGTTATCTTTCACTAATCTAAACATGCCTCCCAAGAGAAAAAACCAAGAGAAACCTGTCAATCCATTAATCCCTCCCTCCATAGATTTAGATCACATTCCTTTAGATGATAGGGATTATAGGATCAAGGAAACATAGTGCGACTATGAATTTTTAGAGCTCTAATGTTGGCTTGAGGAAAAAAATGTTGAAAAAACAGATGGAATTGTACTTTGGGAGTCCAATCTTCCTCATTACATTTTCCCTCTAACCTTCCATGCCCCTGAATTCATCAGGAAATGTCAAGCCTCTTATGTCCCTGGACAAAGAGCCATTATGGCCCCATCTGGTGACATCCTGTTTACAATTACTGCTTAATCCATAAACCAGATGATGTTATCTCCCCCTGTGGAAAACAATGCCCCATTCTCCTTAGAACCCTCACCCAACTCTATCAAAAGCTTGACTTTTCTACTAGGGCCAAATTTTTTGACATACTCTTACCTGAAAATGCCCAATTACCAAAGAACAATCCTCCATACCCTTCCTCAATATTCCTTGATCAAGCTAAATAGATTATAACCATAATTTCATATATATTGGGTTATTATTCTGATTAGTGGGTAGATGAACCCATTTTAAGCTTCCTTTCCATCTTTTCCACAGACAACAAACCTTCCATTTTGTTTGATTTCAGTCAATTCTTGGATGATAACATCCATGAGAAGTTTCTAAAGTTTCCAACAAAGCAAGTGTTTAATTACACTTCAATTTTAATTTACATGTTTCTTTATTATTATGCAGACAGGTTCAGTTTTTCTGTGCAGAAGCTAGATGATGAGGGAAACCAAGAGCTTGTGATATTTTGGACTTCATTAGTCATGAAAGAGTAGCAGGAATTCTCATACAAATAGTTCATTGAGGAATTTGTCCACCTAGCTATGAATGTTTTAAATAGTTATACACAACCTAGAATCAGTGAATACATCAAAAGGGTTTTTCATTTGACAGATCAGGCCAAGACTAGAGATTGGTATTTATACCAAAACTATACATAAATAAGAGTTTATGGATGTGAATTAGCACCATATAAACTCCCAAAATAACTCCCCATGAGCATTTTTTCCCTGGAATACATCAGAAAAATGTTAAACTATGATGACATTCACTTCGTGGTGGCAAAGAAGAGGTCCCAGTTTCGCATAAAGACACAGGGGGGGGCATTCTTATCCAATACTAGGACAACAAGAGAAGAAGCAAACAAACTTCTTAAAGAGATGAAATTCAGCCTGAGTTTTACATGGTCTTATGACCCTTGGGGTATTATTTCCAAGCTAAGAGGAGAAAACAAGACTACTCCCTACATCAATACCTCAAGGCATGAGATAGAAAAGTATGCAAATCAATTAGAATGGGCAAAGAATACTTTGAAGAAAGCTGAAGAACAATTCTTTTCAACTTCAAATTTATAGACTCCTACTCCTCAGGAGAAAACTAGTAAAAGACAAAGAGAGGAGGGATGATCATCAACAACAGGTAGTGAGGCTATAGACTTTAGAATTAGTTACAGGAAGAGATCAAAGATCACTCCTAGTACAAATGCAGAAAAGGAAACAGAATACCAAGCTGCCATTATAATTGGAGACTCCCCACCTTCAAGAAACAAGCTTGTTACATCTCTTATTGGAACTTCAACCTCACAAGGCCAAAAGGATATAGAGCTGGATTAACAAAATGTCCAAGGAGAAAAGGAAAATAGTGTTTTTGACAGGTACCAAGAGATTAAACTTAAGAATGAGATTCTTAATAACAACACCTACAATCAGTTTTGGACGTAGACCTCTAGCTCACAGATTATATTATTATCAGTTTTTGACAAAGCATGGAAAGATGCAGATGGCCTTCCTTGAGGCCCGGATTCCACATCCAAAGACATCATCATAGTACAAGAGTACTACATTTGAATTCCACACCAAAGATGTCCATCCCATTGATCAAATGGAGATGCATAAACAAACTAGCGAGATGATTTCTTCTACATTAACTAATATTTCCATGTCATTATCTAAGCTACAGGTTTGATATTCCAACATTCAGTCCCAATTGAAAAATGGAAAAGGTATTGTTAGAGTCGGTCTGGTCAGTCCTCCGTCAGAGATCAAAACTCTTTATGCAATTTATGTTTAGGTGTCCCGCTCCATTATCCCAGTTGCATTCCGCTAGGGGCATGCCATAATCTGACGGAGAAGGTCATGATAGTCATTCCCCCTCATGTCTAGCTCCTGCTGGCTCAGGTATTTTGTGAATAATCATCAAAGTCCATGATAGTCAAGGTCTGGTCCTTTAAAGGACAAAGGTCATTTCGAGGTCTAGGTCTAGGAATTCATCAATTTGGTCTTTGAACATGTCCAGTAAAGCCATGCAGGCCAGAGTGAGGCCCTTACACAGTTATGGTTCAGAGAGCTTCATCGTCATGCAGATAGACTTCGACTCTTCTTTAAAACTCTGTTTTGAAGAAAAGTCAAACAGTGTCATTTATGACAAAATTTTCAAAAAGTCGCCAGTTGATTTTTTCAAATGCAGTCATGGTTTCCATGGCCAAATGTCCTATCGTGCAATCCCTACAAAGAGTGTCGAAAATTTCATCATTTGAGCTAAAATTTCAAAGGAAAGTGAAAATCAGTGTGTTTTAAAGTCAGTGAAAAAGTGCAAAACTCAAACATTATAAAAATGGGTTTTTGAAGAGGCAAAAATTAAATCCATCTCTTCCAAAGCTATATATACAATTTTTTGTCAAAAACAAAGGCATTGTGCTATTATAAGCCTTGGAGAAGTGTTGGAAAGGTGTGAGTGTGCACTGGTGTGCGGTTGAGTGAGTTGGAGGCGGCTTTAGAGGGCGCGGCGCATATACCGAGGAGAGCGGTGCACACAGAGGGCGCGAAGCACACACAACCTGCCCACAATGCAATTTTTCTAAGGGCATGACGCATACCTAGGGCGAGGCGCACAAGGCTTTGCGCGCGGCGCATACAGACAAGGGCCAAAACAAGTGCCCAAATGCTCCCAAATTTTGGTGAAGCCTATCAAATTGAGAGGTAGGCTCTTTAAAATCACTTGCTCATCAAATTTTGTCAATGATAAGGTGTTTATAGAGATGTTTCAATGCCACCAAAATATATAAAATCGACCATAAGAAATCACCAAGAAATTGATGGCTAGGGTTGTTAAAATGTCTTGTTAGTGCCAAGGTTTCACTCCACTCATCTTTTCCCCTCACCCATCACTTTTCCCATCCTCCCTCTCTCATTTTTCCTAAAATCCCTACCCTAAACTACTACCAAACCCTCTCCCCTATTCCTCCACTATTTGGTCAACATAAAATCCAAACCCTACCCCATCAAAATACCCAAACTCCTCCCATATCCCTAACAAATTTCTCCCTATAACCCCTATCCCCATTTCATCACTCCCTTCCTAACACTCCCTGTTTCATTGTTCCCCTTGGTAGTAGATATTACAAAGGCAACCAGCCTCACACTATCATCAAAAGGGAAGCCTAATCACAGTCCACATTGCAGTCATGACATCACAACATTCGTTTGAGTATGATATGGAGACACAGAGTGACTCATCCTCAGAAGAGTAGGCTCCCAGGAGACACCACAATAGTGGAAAACATGTCAGGGATGAACCCACTACCCTCACCGAGTTACAAGCATGCCCTCTTGCCATGTCATGCTTCCAGTACCTATCATGTTTTGAATTTTGTCAAAGGGTGGCAAATATTAGAGTTCATCATGAGTTGGCCCATTTATTTGTGCTTCATCTACATGGAGGTCAGTCTATCTTAGTCGGGGTCACTTTCACATTGACACCCGAAGCTATATCAGTGGAAACAGGTATACAAAATGTTGGAGAATAGTGGCATAAGAAGAAGAAGGTGGATAGGAAACACTATGAGCCTTACATCAAGGCTAGATTCTTGAATGAGCTCACAAGAGTCTTTCCCTTTAGATACTTGAAAGATGAGTATGCTCCACTCATGAGATTGATCATGAAATACTTCAGCTGTGAGGGGAGGTTCTCTCGACTGTATGCTTATCACATCTGGTTGCTCATGCACTTCACCAGGGTGAGGATGATGAACCTCCTGTTTTTCATATGCAGGAACATAGAGAGGATGAACACCTTCATGCTGCATAAGACCCCTCAATAGCAGCTTAATAGTGTGTTTCACTTTGCTCTTATCTGGATTTTGGTAGATCATCAGTTGGGATTGCAGGGCATTTCTTGGGAGGACTTCATCTCCCATGACTTCTTTAGCAGATCACAGGTATTATCAGAGCAAGAGAAGGAGTTGGGTGGTCCTTCTTATTAGCATGAGCATCATGAGACCCCTACCATGCCAGTTTTCATTACATATCAGAGAGGCAGTAAGCACTTGCTTGCAGCAGCAAAGCGAGTGTTATCTCCACCCAGGGTGGAAGGGGCCTCGCTTCCGGCATCAGCGACACAGGTACTGGACAAAGGAAAGAAGACCATGCATGATGAGGAGCCATCAGGTGTATAGGAGACTGATGTCATCCTCATTCAGGATGATGAGGCAGAGGCAGAAAATGCCAAACTTAGGATGACCATTCAGGAGAAGGAATCGGAGATGCAAGACTTGATACTCAATATGGAGAGGGCCAGATGGGTCATCAAGTATCTAGAGCAGAGGAACAAACAGCTTGAGGACCAGCAGGCGATCATGGAGCTGCAAGCTGCCCAGTAGAGGAGGATCGAGCTCACTACCTTGGAGCAAGAGATCAACAACGACCATGCGTCTTGGTTAGATCGGGTCAATCTACACTTGGAGAGACTACTAGAGAAGGCCAAAAGGGACAAAACCATATTGAGGAGGATGGCTTGTCATTACAGGGCACGAAACATGAGTGCAAAGGCCCGAATAAGGAGCTTGAAGCCAAACTGAGCAGAGCAACAAAAGAAGCAAAAGAGCAAGATCGGCTTCGAATCTTGGATGAAGCTTATGTGGCCCAACATTGTGCCTCTTAGAGAACATCCCGCCCAAATTTCAAGAAATTTGGGACAATTTTGGTCGCATGGAAATTTTTCGGCACAAACACAGGTTTTTTCTTTATACGCGCTGCACCACCAACCCCTTTTTCGGGATGGGAGGCACTATTTATGAAAAAGGTACTCGACTGAAACAGGTCAAGCGATTCTCTCAAGTATTGTTTTCTACCTTTTAGGCTTGACAGACACAAATGTATGAAAAGGGACCATATGGATTTTTCTTTTATGTGTCTTTTTCAAACTCTCTAAACATGAAAAATATACCGAGTTACACCTTTGTCGGACTCGTTAAAATATTAAACGACATCAGATTCATCATCATGATAGACATGAGCTTCTCCTTCCTAGGGCTCATTAAACTAAATAGGTCAGATTCATCCGAAGGATGAATTTACAGTACAAGCATATGTTATCCCCTTCAAGCTTACGATTAAAAAATGATTGGGGTACTTGCCAGAAATGGTGGGGGAAAATTTGGAAATCTATTAGTCGTGTTGGCGGCTCACTCTTGAACATGAAACTCCTTGCTTTGTGTCAGGTTGGGACATCCTCCTTTGTATTGTTGATCTTCCTGGGTTTGGTCCATTCATTTTTGTCTTCCATCTAATCTTTCCTCCATCATCATGAGCACCAATCCTATGGATCTAAAAGCTGCCAAATTTCCAGTTGTGTCACCAAGATGTTCAAGAGTTGTCCTTCTATAGTTACACTTACCTCTGATTCTCTGTATCATCCAAAATCATTTTGCATCCTCTCGTCTCGCGTCGATGATGTGGGATTCATTATGGCCCTCCTTCGACACGGTCGCTTTCCGTCGACTTCAACTCATTATCCGGGAAGTTGACTGAGAGACTCCCTTCCAGTACTTTAGAGCTTGCATGCCCTAATGGAAAGTTCTTTGCACTCGACAACAAGTTCACATCATTGGCTCTCAATCGAGTGATTTCACGGGTGTTCGACTTCAGTTCCTCTATTCACATTCTATGAATTGTGCTGATAGTACCTTGAGGATCATTGTAATTATTGTGGTTTCTCTCGTGCTTGTTAATAGTTTACTTCATTGACTAGTAATCAAGTGACTTTCTAACATGTTCGACATCAACACATCTATTCGCATGCTAGGATCTGTACTTTGATCGGGTCGTGTTGGAGCGCAAGACCCTAGACTCAGATCACAAAAGTCCAGGTTGTGAAGCCATGTGACATGGTTGTATTGATATGCATGTCTATTTCAGATGGCTAGCTCGACTAGACCATGAGTTATCATATGTGATCCTTCTTAGATTGGATGGCTGTGACCATACCTTGGTTTCATTATGATCCTCTTTGACGGATGGTTGCGCCCATACCTGGATCCATTTACATGATCATTCTTTGGATGGCTACGTCCATGCCATGATTCATGTATCATTTAATAGATATCTCAGTTTATGTATGTGTATCTATACTTACTTGCATGTTTTCTGACGGCAGATCAGTTCTCCCAAATGATTTATAAAGAATTTCACCCCTCACTCCAGTTTAGCCTTCACACTTTAGGGGGCATCTATTACACAACATTTTGTCATTGTCCCTGTACTCCCCATTCCTTGATCATGGATGACCTCTCCAGTGAACCCTGCATGCTTTTCCTTCATGAAGAAACTCCCATTATGTCCCTCTTCATGAGCAGACAAATTCCCTTTTGCACCATTTCCCCTGAAACTTCTGTTTTTCCCAGTTTACAAGACCGATACTAATGGCCTTTATCTCCCCTACGCCAATGTGCAGAGATTAGTACTACTCCTCATGCCAACCAGAGCGACTGATCTATGTTCCAATTGCATCGATCCTATTATGGAATGTTTTTTAAATTAGAGCTAAAGCTTCCAACTCTAGAAGCTTCATAACGGAAGTCTGGTAAATAGTTTGGACGGATGGGGTCGAGGATGACAGTTTGGGCTCCTTTCCCCTATAATGATTGAACTACCTCAAGGGATAAGTCCTTCTTCCATGAGAAGTGGATCCATCTCCCATCCATATTTCCTATATAAACCTCCCTTCTTCCCAAGCACAAGCTAGTAAGAGTGTTGGTTGAGTGTGAGTATACTATTTTGATTAGACTAGCAAGCTATTACTAGTTGTAGCCATCTAGTTGTGTGAGGGAGAAGTGTGTTTGGTTTGGAGTGAAGCCTAAAGGGAAGAGCCTTTAAGCTATTGTTGTTTGAAGCCACCATGGAGTGCTAACAGAAGTGTGTGGGAACCCGGTCTTGTCAAAGGAAGACTACGACGTCAAGACGAATGGTTGTAATCTCTCTTTGATATTAATATATGCAACTATCGATTGATTTCCTACATGTTTTAAAATATTACATATTCGTGTCTTAATGCTTATTAACTCATTAAGTAGGTTGAATTTCAATTTGTCTATTATTATGTTTGTGTTTTGTTGTTATTTACTTGTTTCAGGAGCTTGAAGAAGGAAGCGAGAGATTGCTGGAGAGAGCAAGCAAGGACATCATCAAGCATGATAAGTGACCAAGAGGTAGGCCCTCTTGATATATTCTAACCTAAGGAAATCTTCCATATAATGTATCTGTTATGGCTAGACCCATTATCGGGCTAGAGGAATTCCTTCGTGTCTGCACTTATAATTTTAGTTCACCACACAATGTGACCCAAGATAGCCTGTCAAAGCCGCAAGAAAAGAACAACACCACAAAGTCAAAGAAGGACATAGGAAACTGGTGTTGGGCCAAGCAGTTGCTGGTGGTCGAGTTGAAGGCTTCAGAATCATATGCATGTTCTAACCCTAAGTCAGAACCCAAAAAGAGGAATGACAAAGGGAAGCAAATCATTGATGTAGAGCCTAGTGCTAAGATCCGGAAGAATGAACCTAAAGATCCAGAGGAGTGGGAATGTCTTTTCCACTCACAAATGTTGGTGAAGGGTTTGCCACTGCAATTCATTGTCAACAGTGGTAGCCAAAAGAACCTCATTTTAGTAGAGGTCATGAATCGACTGGGTCTACTGACCATACCACACCCACAACTGTACAACATCGAGTGGCTACACCAAGGATGAGATCTCCGAGTCCGCTAGCAGTGCCACTTTCCCTACAACATCAAGCCCTTCATAGATGAGGTATTGTGTGATGTTTCACCTCTTAATGTTTGTGATGTATTATTAGGCCAACCATACTTGTGGAAGTGACATGCTGTGTACGAGTCAAGGCCTCGCGTTGTTATTATTTCTTTAGGTAATTCATTATATAGGATACCAGAGGTAGCCCCACCTACCGCCACCTCTTTGATCTCTGCTAAGAAATACAGTATGATCATTTCCCAGACTAAGAAATTCATTTTATTTCTAATTTGCTCTAAAAGTAAGGGGAGATCGTAGCCACATCCATGGGCCCTGGGAAGGGTTCCTCCGCACAGTAGAAGCAGGTATATACGGTCATGAAATAATACATGAACATCTTCTCGTCACCCATAGGGGTACCATTGCACTGTCAGGTCAAGCATTCATTCGATATGACTCCCGGAGCACCTCTACCCAATCGGTCGATATATCATTGCTCCATTCTAGAAAATGCCAAGTACAAGCAACAACTTGACCAACATCAAGTGCCGCACAAGTTTCAATTGGGCGACAAAGTCTGGTTGCATCTGCAGAAAGAACGCCTTACAAGAGCCCATTGAAAGCTCAAAACACTCTGATATGGTCCTTACATCATTACCAAGGCCATGGGAAACAATGCCTTGGAGCACAAAATTCCCCCATTCCTTGGCTTGCACCAATTTGGACCACCCCCGACCATGCTTCCCACCATTACTGGACACATAAGAGATTACAGAACAACTCACCACGGACCAAGTTCAGCTAACGTTTCCCCAACTCATGGAGGCACTCAATGCAATGGGGACCATTGCGTCCTAAGGGGGGAGGAATGATCTAGGTGAATTTTGGTGGCCACCTTCCTATCCCACTTGGACCCCCACAACTGTTGCTTTCAATTTTTTAGTTTCCTTAATTGTAGCACAATTACTATTTTTGGTAGTTTTTTGGGTCTTGAACTTCCGGAGCCGTTTTGAGGCCCTAAACGATGTTTTTTGGGAAAACGGGGGCCAACATAGGTAAGCAACCAATGTTGGCCATTTGAAAGTTGTATTCCTCTGATAGATCTTTCTAACAAGGTATAATGCATGTCAAACGGAGATTGTATGCCAAAGTTATGACCTCGGGAAGTTGATGTACCAATTTACCCAAATGGGGCCCATAGTTTGGTGCTTCATCTCCTAGGGTTACGTTTTTGGATGTTTAGGGTTTTCCCTTGTTTCTCAACAATAAATAGGTCTTCAAGCCTCATTGTAACATAGTTCAAAGGCATGTAGCCGCCACATCTCTTCTCAGAGATAAGCTACCATCGCTCAAGCTAGTCTTATTTCAATTTTGTTTGTAATCATATTTCAGTATTTGATATTAATGAAATGAAGAGTTATTTCAACTGCATCTTTATATTTATGGTTATATCTGTAATTTTTTACATTCCTATTTAAATTCGGATCACTGCATGTGGAATCTCTGAAGGATTTTAGAGGCATGATTCTCTTGTCCAAAAAATATCTCTCCATCCCCCGACCACACCTCTAAGCCAAGGAAGAAGTGCATCAAACCTATATCCTTCATCTCAAACTCTCTTGCAAGGTACTCCTTGCAATACTGGATCAACATGTCATCTCGTGTTAGTATCAAATCATCCACATAGAGAATTAAGATGAGAAAAATGATATCTACTATAATGTAGTAGAGATTGGCATCTGCTTCACTCTTAGTGAAGCCCAATCCACTAAGATAAGAATCTCTGCGAGTGTACCAAGCATGAGGTGTCTTCTTGAGACCATAGAGGACTCCCTTGAGCCTACACACATGTGTCTCCCTGCTAAAGGTATCGAACCCCTTAGGCTACTCAATGTAGATCTCTTCCTCAACCACTCCATTGAGGAAGGTAGTCTTAGCATCCATTTGGTGGATCCTCCACCCAAACTTTGCTGCCAATGCAAGTATGGTCCTGATAGATGACTATCTTGCCACAGGGGAAAATGTCTCCTCATAATCAATCCCCTCCACTTGTGAGAAGCCTTTGGCCACAAATATGGCCTTGTACTTCTAAACACTGCCATCAGTTGCATGTTTCACCTTATACAACCACCTCGAACTAACAACTAACATGTTCTTAGGTCTGGGCACCACCTCCCAAACATTTTTCTTCAAGATGGAGTTATACTCCTCCACCATGGCATCTACCTACACCTTCTGGGAAACAACCTCTTCAAAAGATGATGGCTAAGAATATATCAAGTCTATCATGAGTGTCATATGTTATCACCCAAAAAATGATCACCTAGCCATTTCTTACTATGTGGATCAAAATACACCATGTAGAATTAATTTGACCATGGTAAAAACTACTTTCACTTTAGGAAATAAAAAATCCAAAAACCCCATGAGAATAATTAAATAATTCATTATTTATTTAATATTGTCTAGAAATAATTATTAAATCATTATTTGGTAACTATTTCTCATCACTTTTGACTTAATCGCCTTGGAATAATTAAATAAACCATTATTTAATTATTATTCCTTATTTATCCCCTATTTTCCTTATTAGATAACAATTAAAACATTATTTAATAATTATTTCTTTCTTAATTCTCATGAACTGTCATTAATAAATCATTTTTATTTGTTAATTACTTCAACCACTTTCTAAATAAAGATATTTGACCATTTTGAATATCTTTTCCCTCTTAAAAAATATAATAAAATATCCACAACAGTTATATTTTGATTTAGTCAATAATATTTTATTATTTTTTAATTCTCAATATATTCCAATATTTTGTTATAAATAGATGGTTTTCTCTCCATTCTTCACCATCATCATTTTCGTCATTAATATTATCGTCTCATAGCATTTGAGATCCCACTTGAGTTCAAGCATCCTTTTTGTTGTTTGCCCATTGCAAATTGAGAGAGAGAAGCACGTTGTTGAAGCACAAGGACAAGGAAGGACCCATCCTATGGAGGCGGAACTGCAGACCCATGTTGTAATTTCTCCTCACCAGGTGTATTCATTAATAAAATTATTATTCAAGTCCTTCATTGGGTTATTGCACTTCTAGTTTATGTTCTCATATGTTTCTATTTGCAAGATCTATTGTGTTGCGGGGTTTTTCTTCATGTTTTATTGTAGATCTTAACCATAGAAGAAACCATATTCTTTTTTAGGGTTATAAGTGACCTCTAACTTAAGTGAGGGATTTTGGTATAATTCTCCAAAAAATTTACAATAACACCCAATATCTTGCATATATGTTTGGTGATCTCCTTTGTCTGCGCAAGGAGCTAGGAGCTTCAATCTACATCTGAGCTTCCTGCACCAATCTATCAACCATACTAGTCCTCTTCCTCCCTTCTCTAGAAGAATTTGTGTGAGTGGGTGCCTCCACTTGGTCTTCTTTTTTCTCCTCGAAATGTGGTTTCTCCACATCATCCTCCTGAAATGACATTTTTCCTTTGAGCAATATTTGACTCTATGGATCTGACTGGTGCTCCTCCTTTGGTGGTATATGCTCCTCCTCTCGAGGTAGAAGCTCCTCCTCTGGTGGTATGCTCAGCTCTTGCTCTAGATAACTACTCATGCTTTTCTCCTCATCAAATGTCACATCCCTCCTCATAACAGTGATCCTGAGTGAGGGCATGTAGACCTAATAAATATGAGGTGTCTCAAAATATCCTACAAAGATCCCCTTCGTTGCAGTGGGATCCAACCTTTTCCTGCTATCTCTGGAGACATGACAATAAAATATGGATCTAAAAATGAAAAAGTGGGAGATATATGGCTTCCTCCCAGTGAAAACTTCTTCAAGTGTAATCATCCCAATAATTTTGTGAGGGCACTTGTTCTGCAAGTAAACCGTTGTATGCAAGATTCTGCTTGCAACCCCTGGTCATGCAACATTACCCTAATAGCTCCTACAATACTTTTATTTTTCCTCTCTACAACCCCATCTTGCTATGGGTTGCGGGGTGCAATAAATTCCCTTCTAATACCCTACTTGGCACATAATTCTTTGAATGCATTAGACACATACTCTCCCCTGTTATCACTTCTCAAGGATTTAATTTTCTTTTTCGTCTCATTTTCAACTAAGGCTTTAAGTTCAACACAATTAGAATAAATCTCATCTTTCTTCTTCATGAAATAGATCCAACATTTGTGGGAAAAATCATCAATGAAGATCACATAATACCTGTGCTTTGTAGTTGAGATTGTGGAAAATGGTCCACACACATTTGAGTGAAATCTCTCCAAGATGACTCCAGCTCTGCTATCTCAACCCTAGAAGGAGGATTTAATATATTTTCCAAGAGTTCATCCCTTTAAAACATCATTTTGGTCAAGAGTGAATTTTTGAACTCCGGTGGTGATCTACTACATTATTTTCAAGGCTCCATGGTGTAGGTGTCCCATGCACCTATGTTATAGCTCTCCAACATCTCGGCCCTGAACATGTTTTTCCTTTCTACTCAATGTATCACTTGCATCCACCTCTAGCTTGTAGATATTTTTAAATATAACACCAATTTTTTTTACTTGTCTAGTAGAAAAATGCCTCATATAAGCCTTACCTCTACTAAATACCACATCACATCCTCTATCTTCAGGTACATCTACAAAAACTAGATTTTTCTTCAAATCAGGAACATACATTACATTCTTTCGGTCAAGGTGGGAACCAGAATCCCTCTTAATGGTGCCAATGTCAATCCCTTTGGTACTATACCTTCCATCATCTCCAAGCTCTATGTGTAATTGTAGGTCCTTCTCCTCTAAGATGTGTAAGAAATTCTTATTTCCTGTCATATGAAATGAAGCACCAAAGTCTAAGTACAATACAGTACTTTGTATAGTGCTAGCCATTCATTCAATGAGGGTGAAGTCCAACTTGAATTGTGATGTGAGATCATCTCCTCCTGCTCCTGTTGTAGGATTCTTACTAGATTTATTATATGGACACTTATTTGCGTATTGTCCATACTCATGGCAGTGAAAGAATTTAATTTTACTGAGGTGTTTCTTCTTGCCATGGTTCTAGTTGGATTTTTCCTTGATTTGGGCCTTCTTGTCTTTGGATTTCTTTCCTTTTCCTGCTAAAGAAAAGTTTTATTCCTCATCAGTTCTGGATGTGACTCCATCTCTGGTGTTTCTTCTAATCTCCTCCTGCACCAATTCAAACCAAAGTCTATCCCAATATGGGAGCTTGTCTCTTCCATTAACTAAATCTTGATAGTTGTACTAGGAATTTGGAAGACCAAGGAGTACTAATCTCACAAGTTTATAAGGTGGCACAATCTCTCCAACTCCTCCAAGTTCATCTCTCACCTAAGTGAATCTAGATAGCTATTGAATAATTGTTTCATTTTTATTCATTCAAATGCTCCTGAGTATATCTCTCAATTCCATCTTCCTAACATCGTTGCTGCTTTCAAATAGGATTTTGAGATCTTCCCACATTGAAAATGGATTCTCTTTTCCATGCAAATCTGAAACCACATGGTCTCTGACTCCCTCCAGGATAATCCACATGGATTATTTTATGTCTTTCTTCCACTGAGCCAATTGTTGTGCATCTGATGTTTTTCGTTTTGGAATATCAATTTTTATGTACTCCAATACTCCATTTTCATCCAACACAACTTCCATCTTCTATTTCCAAGCACAAAAATTCAAAGTTCCCTCCAATGCATAGTCCAGCCTCAATCCATTGAAATACATTATTACTACACTGAAGAAGTACCTGCAACATAAATATGTTATTCAAAATTTCTTTGAGATATGACCAAGAACTTGGTTTCTATGTAGTTTTAAATAGCTCTGATACCATGTAGAAATAAATTGAAATTCGTAGCTGCTAATGAATTGTGACTAAAATCAATAGACACAAATTTCTTCTACTAAATTTTGTGGAAGGAAAAGTAATAATAGAAACACATGCAATCATTCAATCACAATGAACACAATTTTTACTGGGGAACACAACTGGGCAAAACTCCTCCTCTGTTTGTATTCTATCAGATGAGAATAATGGTCTATTACAATGACAATTTCAATGCTTGAATCTCAACCTACATTGCAATATTTTTCTCTTCTTGAGTCTCCTCTGGCCAACACTTAGCCAAAATTGACTACCTACTTCCTCACATTTCCTTGTGCAATTCTTGAGGAAATTAGCTCAACTGCTACATGCAAACACTGTACACTTACTAGTATACAATAATTCGAATTGTGTGCATGATTAGGGATCTTTTTCGTAAATTGTATAATTAACTAAGAGTTTGTTGAGTTTACAACAATTACAACTACTCAATTGAACACATATTGACTCTATTCCAGACTAGAGCTCAGATAATTGACTTTCACTAAAGATATAACCTCTTGATAGTTGAATCTTAGCCACCAAATTACACACAACTCTAATTCTATCCCCAAAACTCGAATTGATTGACTTAACTGAGTGATTTGGCTGTGTCACTCCTGCTAACTACTTGACAACTCATCCTGTTGAAGTGGAAATTCAAACTTCTTCATTTACTAAGGCACAAGTCAATTGAAGCCTTTTCTTGCTACAATTTAACTTTCACGTGTTCTGTAAGTATCCTATTTGGAAATATGATTGGCATATGAATACTATATTTTCATAATCCAAAATTTGGGTCCACCAAATATTTATATGTTTCAATTGAATGTGATCAGGTGGACTTTTTCTTAGGTCTATTTCTACACAAATTTTGGCGAAGGTAAATAAACCTTTCTCCATTCTATCGAGGTCCATCTTTTTGAATGACACCAAGGTGTTCCCAATTTCCTCAAGAAACTTGTGATGCCAAAAAGGAAGGGGAAGGTTTAGTAGCCTCACCCATAGTGGCATTGTTGAGACCACCATTTTTTTGGCATCAAAATATGGGAACCAAGGGGTAATGAAGAACCCCACATTTCCCTAAAACCAGGGCCCTTCTTTCAATTCTCTCTCCACATCTTCTTGGGTATCGAACTAAACAATAAAGAAACCTTTTGAGCATAGGTATATATTGCAATTTTTGGTCCACATTGTAACAACCCACTAATGTAAAGCATCATATCTGGGAAAAAAACCATTGAATCTACAAATGACTGACCTGGATTGAAGAATAGAAAAAATTTGATTTGCGTTTGTTAAGTTTACCTGCATGGTAGGTGCTTGTTGCTTTGTTCAATAATGTAAGGTCTAGGATTGTATTTTGGTAGGTATAATTAATTATAGCCTTTTCCCCACATTCAATCCTTGTAAGAGACAAAGCCTCTTGGGTTCCTATCTCCCAAAGCACCCCCTCGTGGCCTTAAATTAAAAGCCAACGGTGGAATTAGATGTAAACCTACAGCTGAAAATAATCTTATAGCTACTTCCTTTCATGAAGGAGACATTGTATATCTATGGGATATCCTAACCGATTCACTATCTGTTGCTTAAGATTTGCCACATAATCTAGATGTGAAACCCAATATAGGGAGGATTTCCAATTAAAGGTCTTAAAGAAGATTTGAAATATATCAACCTATTTTGATTCTTTTTCCCCATGTGCCATCCCAAACCGATTAGTATGACATGTTTCTTCTTGTAGATCTTACCCATTCAGAGAGTTGTGCAGATTGTATACACACAGATTGGGAGTTACGACCCAAGAAAACCAAAGAAGTGAAACAATACCAACTAGATATAAATTAGATTCATACATTGACTCCAGTTGGTATAAATTATCAAAAGAAGTTTAAATCCAGACCATGAGCTCATCATTGGTGAGAGTGATCTCCTCCACAATTATATCTAATGGTTTCACACTCAGAATGTTCTCAAAAGTTTGTAACCACAATAATATCCACGACAGATAAATTTCCATCCATCGCATGCTCATTATTATTTTATTTCCATTAATTTATCCATACCTACTAGAATGAGTCAATTATTTAGCTTGTGGGAGAATTTCATTCGACGTAGCAACTTGCGCATGAGATTGAGTGAGGGAACATTGACCAGATCTACATTCATTATGATCGCCATTCCTCTAAAACTTCACGCCAAAGTCTAAAATCCTAAGGGCCATGAACCTCGATGAGCCTACGATATGTTGTAACTTACTTTATTTTATCAATTCATTAACATTTTATCATTAATAATATTCAAATATGGAAATACTATTACAAGAAGCTTTCAGAAATATCTAGAAGAGGAAAGAAGATGTAACCAAAAATTTCGATAAAGAAGAAATAGATAAATATTTCTAAAAAGTCCAACTCATTTTTTTATGGAACAAAGCCATAGAGAACCCTTAAATGCATACCAAATTTGATTCTCTTTGGACGGGACCTTATTTGATAGATAATTTCAATCACTGCAACTCCTACATTTTGAAGGGAATGGATTACCAGATGTTAAAAGTTGTTTGTCAATTGACAACATCCCAAGCATTTCCTTGCTCGAAATTTCTCAAGTCCTCTCTATACCATAAAAGTATATAGGTTGTACATGGTCAGCTTGTTTTATTGTTTCTTTATATTGTGCATTTTGTTAAAAGAAATCAACCACATGCTCCATGGATCAGGGGTACTTAGGGTTCTTAGTAACCCACAAGGTGTCACTATCCCACAATTGGAGTCTAATGTTGATCTATCTTTGCATCACCATTATGTATTGTTTACAGTTACATCAAATTTCATACTTAATCATTTTCTTAAAAGTAATGGTGCATAAGTATTTCACATCTTCACATTCTACACATATTTGCACCTTTCCTTCTCCACACATTAATTCCTCTCACTGTTAATCATTTTTCTATGTGTGTGGAAGAATCACACACCCATTCTTCTACACATTTATTATTTTGCACATCAATATCGCTACGCATCCATTGTTCTATACATCCAACCTTCTTAGCATGTAAAATATCTACAAATAATATACCGTAAATTCTATCAAAGTCACTCCATTTATACTCCATACTTAATGAAAATAAATCATTTTCAAGGTGAATTGAAACCTCATTTAATATATTTTTATCTCCAAGGTGAAAAGGCATTAATATTATAATACGTGAATTATCTCCCAGAATGCCTTTTAATTCTTGTTATCATTCATGCATGGCTTAAAGAATGTTGTACATGATGAAGTGGTACCGTAATTCGAGGTTTAACAACTAATAACTTCATTAGGGCCTCATTAATCTATCACGTATATTTAAATGCAATGGAAAAATATGTAATATGGTGACTAAAAGGAAGAAGGAACCTATTTGTTAGGGATGCAATTAATTCACTAGCCCGTTAGGATAAAAAGTTCCATTAGTTAACTATGAATAAGTAGTATTTGAATTGGGTTAAAAAAGAAACATGGAAATAATAATTGGAGTGCAGGGTTAGCTAATGTTTCATTTGTTTTAGATATATTTGAATTCAAAGAAATTGTTTGTTTTCTCAGTGTTTTAATTCAAAGACTAAGATTACTTGTTAAAAATGCAACAAGAAAATCCTAATTTAATTTTTCTTTGAATTAAAGTATGAATAAAATTGTAATTCCACACAATAAGACAACGTGTACGAGTTAGCTAAGTTAAATTGACTTAGTTGGCTTGGTTAATTCGAGTTGAGGGTCTAACTTGAGTCATGTAGAGTGTTTCCTACATTACAAGAGCCCTGGTTGAGTTTATTTTGAGTTGTAATTAATTAATTCAGTTTAGCTGAATTAAAGTTAGTTAAACTAGTTCCAACTAATGGAGGAACTAGTAGGAGGTTAGACAGTGGGGTGTTGCTTCATGTGTTCAACCAGTTAACTGATGATTCACTAATAAATAAATCGTGCATGTCATATTTGAGAGTTACCTAGTAGAGATTGGAGTTTAGGGACAATGTACTATCAGTTGTATAATCATCTGAATTGTACAGGTGGTGCATGCAGTCAGAGGAAGGACTATGAGGATTGCATAATTCATATTGAGGAATTTCTCTAATTAATAGGGGGCTAATTCCTAAGGAAACAATGCAAGGAAATAGGGACTTGGGCAAGCCAAAATTTGGTTAAGTATTGGCCTGGGCTTGTCTAGGAAGCAGTGAGATAGATAGAGATAGTGCAGAGGTTGCTCAGGCTTGAGCAAAGAATTGTAATATTCTCATATTTTCTAACTAACACAATATATAGATAGCAGGAGTTTTTAGTTGTGGCTTTCCCCAGGAAATAATTGTGTAATGTCTTGATTGAATTCTTTCCCTTGTATGCTTCTTGATTTCACGATTTTTTAATTGTTTTCTCTGATGAGTAGAGTAGATTCAAGTCTATTTTTAGTAAATTACAATTATAAGTTTGAATCTACAAGGAATTTCTACATGGTATCAGAGCATAAATCACTCTAGAATAGAAGAATACGAGTTTGTATTTCTCAGGTGAAATTGAATTTGCAGTATTGTTCTACAAAGCTAGCAGGATGTTGTTCTACATATTGAGACTTTAATATGCCCTTGAGGGTAGTTCGAACTATATTTCTCGAAAGGATAGGATGGAGGAAGTGTTGGAAGACAATGAGATGAAGGAATTCACAGACAAAGATATTCCTAAGCCTCCAATAATTGATGCCCAAGATATAAGTGGAGGAAATGTGTTGCAAAGGCGAGAAGGATCATACTAGAAGGAGTTTAAGATCATATTGTGTTGAACCTCCATGGGAAGAAGACTCCATATGCAATGTGGAAGGTCGTGAAAAACCTGTTTCAGAATAGCAGTGACCATAAGATGCTAGCACTGAAGGACAAGCTCAGGAAAATCAAGATGGAGAATGGTGACACACTACCAAACTACTTGACCAAGTTCACCTAATGTTGAGATGAGCTTGTAAGTGTTTGTGTTACATTTGTTGAAGATGATATGGTTAGTCGAGCACTTCTATGCCTTCCCAAGAGTTGGCATAGCTACGAGGATTCGGTAAATGGGAGGGAGAGGATACCAGAGTGGGAATGTTTGTGGTACAACTTGGTGCAAGAAGAGATTTGACAGAACACGAGAGAGGGATCCTGATCCAAGCATGATGATGAGGATAACTATGCCTTAGATGGAAAGGCGAAGAAAGGGAAAGGGAAGTTTCCCCATTCCAAACATATTATAGAGAGGGTGGCAAGAAGAATGACTTTTCAAAGATTAAATGTTTTCAATGTCATGAGCTAGGACACTATTCCATGAAGTGTCTTCACAAGAAGGCTAACAACAAGCCCTCAGGAGGAGTGGAAGGTGAAGCTCTTGCTTCAAAATTCGAGTTAGATTTGACCCTCATTACTTGCATGGTGACATCAATGATGGGTAGTGTTTGGTATCTAGATAGTGAAGCCTCATTCCATATGACAGACAACAAAGAATTCTTTAGTGACTTGGAGGAGAAGGACCTCTAGATGCACATTGAAATTAGAGATGATGGAAGGTATAGCGTGACTGGCATCAATACTTTTACTTTTCAAAGGGAGTCTGGTTCTCCTCTCACATTAAAAGATTTCATGTATGGTTTGGGTCTGAAGAATAATTTGGAGGACTATGGATACGATGTGATATTTATCAAAGGAAAGGCTTTCCTTTGTCACATAGCCTCAGGACAAGTGAAGTAGATTGGGGTTCGGGTGAAGAACATCTACAAATTCAATGTAGAATACTATGTTGGTTTGAGCACAAAAGAAGAGAAGGTGCAGAGTTGAGACAACGGTGAATTGCAGCATAGAAGATTGGGTCACTTGCACCATAGAGCTTTGAAGATCATGCAACATATCTCTACAGGACTTCCCAAGGGTGCACTAGAGCAAAGAGATACATGAAAAGGGTGTACATTTGGGAAGTACACCAAATCCACATTTCATGATAAGGACAGTAATGCATAAGAAATCATTAAAATAGTTCACTTAGATGTGTGTGGATCATTTTCGATAGCCTCCACAACCAAGCACAAGAAAGTGAAGGCTCTCAGGAGCTATAATGGTGGATAATATGTTCTTAATGAATTCAAGAACTTCTGTGCATCATAAGGAATTCAATGGGAGTTAATAGAGCCCCATAAACCACAACAAAATGGGGTGGTTGAAAGGAATAACATAAGTTTCTTGGGAGTTTCATGGTTGATGTTACATGAGCAGGGCCTACCATTACAGTTGTGGGATGAAGCATGAAAAATAACTATATATGTGCAGAACAAGAGTCGTCATCAAATTCTCAGGATGAGTACACCAAAAGAAGCTTTTTTAGGTAAGAAACTAGATTTGGCACACTTCAAGATCTTTGGTTCGTCAGTTTACTGTCATGTTACTAAGGATGCAATGAAAAAGCTAGAGCCAATAATTGTGTTGGGCATATTTGTGGGGTACATTAATACACCTCACAACCATCGAGTGTACCTTCCATCTCACATGATGAAAATTGTCCATAGAGATGTGAAATTCAACTAGGAGAAGGCCATGAGATGTTCCCTTGAGATGGAGCTTTAGTTGCATGTAGATGAGGATATTTTAACTCCAAAGGAAGAACCTTAGGATGATGTGGAGCAACCACATGTAGAGGAGCAGAGAGTGGAAGCACCCACTCATGTAGAGACTTCCAGGGATGGAAGGAAGTGCACCAGATAGGCTGACAAATTGATGCATGATGCCAGAGAGAATGTGGGAGCACCCACATCATAACACATGCAAAGGAGGTCACCATATTGGTACACTGGCTACATGGCTATGATGAGAGAGAGTGTAGAGATTGAGGAGTCCTCATTCGAGGAAAATGTGGAGCAACCAATATTGGTTGATTCCATGGTAAAGAAGTATGACTCCATTATCAGAAAAGTGTTTGGAAACTAGTCCCAAGACCAACAGACAAGTTAGTGATGAGTTCTAGGTGACTTTACAATATAAAGAAAGCAACAGATGGGATTGTGGAGAAACACAGGCCAAATTTGTTTCCAAATGGTTCTCTCAGGTGGAGGGAATTGATTATGAGGAGACCTTTTCTCCAGTAGCAAGTTGATCTTAAATTAGATCTATTCTATCACTTTCAACATGGATGGGATGGAAGACACATCAGGTGGATGTGAAGACAACATTCCTCAACGGAGTGATTAAGGAAGAGATCTACATTGAGAAACCAGAAGGATTTAAGACCTTCAACAGAGAGTCACATGTGTGAAGACTCAAGCGAGTGTTGTCTGGATTGAAACAAGCACCTTGTGCTTGGTACATTTGGATTGACAGTTATTTCACTAGGTTTGGCTTCACCAAAAGTGAAGCAGATGCAAACCTTTACCATATTGTGGTTGAAGGTAAATTGTTGATTATAGTATTATATATTGATGATTTAATTCTAACAGGTGATGAGAAGCTGGTAAAATATTTCAAAGAGGATATTGCAAGAGAATTCAAGATGAAGGACCTGGGGCTCATACATTATTTCCTTGTTATGGAAGTATGGCAATGAGATGAGGAACTGTTTGTCTCTCAGGGAAATTATGCCAACAAGATACTGAATAAGTTCCACATGGAGAGAAATAAACCCATGGAGACTCCTCTAGTAGGGAATTGGAGGAAGGAATATGTTACTTTAGGTGAAGTAGTGGATGTTACTATTTATAGGCAACGTGTGGGTTCACTTATGTATTTGGTGAACACACAACCAAAAATTTGCTTTGCAGTTAACCAACTTAGTCAATCAATAGTTAATCAAACCAAAAACCATTAAAAGGCAACTAAACATGTGTTGAGATGCCTCAGAGGCAGCACTCAGTTTTGTCTTTGGTACAAATGGACAGAGGAAGTTAAGCTTCAAGACTTCACAGATGCAGATTAGGCATCGAGTCTATCTGACAGGAAGAGCACATCAGGGGGAATCTTCAGTATTGGGTCAACAACAGTTTCTTGGCACAACAGGAAGAAGATTCCAGTTGCACTCAGCTCGGCAGAAGCAAAGTACATGGATGCTAGTCAAGCAACTTATGAAGCTATTTGGATGAGGAAGATCCTTTTTGGGTTATTTGTTCAACAGATGGATCTTAGAGTGATTTACTGTGACAATCATAGTTGTATCAAACTCTATGAGAATCCAATTTTTCATGATTGGTCTAAGCATATCGACATTTGATATCGCCATCTATGAGATTGTGTGTAGAGGAGAATCATGTTGTTGGAGTACATTCCTACAGAGGAACAAGATGTAGACATCTTGACTAAGGAACTGTCAAGAAGAAAATTTGAGTTCCATAGAGGCAAGATTGGGGTATCTGATAATCTCTTTCTTGTTGAGAGGGAGTGTTGAAAATGCAACAATAAAATCCTAATTTAATTTTTCCTTGAATTAAATTAGGAATAAAATTGTAATTCCACATCACAAGACAACTTGTATGAGTTAATTAAGTTAAATTGACTTAGTTGCCTCAGTTAATTCGAGTTGAGGGTATAACTTGAGTGATGTAGACTGTATCCTACATTATAGGAGCCTTGGTTGAGTTTATTTTGAGTTGTAATTAATTAATTCAGTTTAACTGAGTTAAAGTTAGTTAAACTAGTTCCAACTAATGGAAGAACTAGTAGGAGGTTAGATAGTGGGGTGTTGCTTAATGTGTTCAACCAGTTAACGGATGATTCACTCATAAATAAATCATGCATGTCATATTTGAGAGTTACCCAGTTGAGATTGGAATTTAGGGACCATGTGTTATCAGTTGTATAATCATCTGAATTGTATATGTGGTTCATGCAGTGAGAGGAAGGCCTATGAGGATTGCGCAATTCATATTGAGGAATTTCCCTAATTAATAAGGGGTAATTCCTAAGGAAACAACGCAAGGAAATAGGGACTTGGGCAAGCCAAAATTTGGTTAAGTATTGGTCTGGGCTTGTCTAGGAAGCAGTGAGATAGTGCAGAGGTTGCTCAGGCTTGAGCAAAGAATTGTAATCTTCTCATATTTTCTGACTAACACAATATATAGATAGAAGGGGTTTTTAGTTGTGGATTTCCCCAAGAAATCATTGTGTAATGTGTTGATTGAATTCTTTCTCTTGTATTCTATTTGATTTCATGATCATTTAATTGTTTCCACTGATGAGTAGAGTAGATTCAAGTCTACCATTTTAGTAAATTACAATTAGCAGTTTGAATCTAGAAGGAATTTCTACACTACCAATCTCATTTTGAAGAAGAACCTAGTTCTATTAACCCTAAAGGTTTTTCAAAAGATGTTGAGGCTTCTAGAGCCAAATAGATAGCTAAAATTATTAAGTTCGATTCCTTTATTGGTTCTTAAGGTGGTGGAATGAATATCATTTGAGACTTCATGCTACATTATGTGCAAGTTCCATCCAACCTCTTTTATATTGATATCTATTTATTGGAAAAACCATATAGAGATTTATGCTAGTTATTCACCCACATTATGGGGTGTGAATCAATTGTTAATGTATGCATGTTAGTTTTGTATATACTATACTTCTCTTTCAAGAAGGATGTTATATTTGACTAGGAAGAGGTTATTTCAAATGAGATCAATTGGTTAATTTCACAGGCCTAAAGATTTTTTATGATGACTTACTTAGTGGTGGCTATTTTTTTTCTACATTTTTTTTCCAAAACCTACTCCAAAAAATTAATATGAATCCTATGATAGGACCAGTAAAATTTTGGAACTCGGTTCTATGGAAACACAAGGCTTCTTTCCATTTTTTTTCTTTTTCAAGATCACTTTTCTAAGGAATTTAGGCAAATTCTAATAGATCACGAACCCCAAATAATATCTTTAGAAGCTCACAAGTTTCTCGTGGAAAAAGGAGTATATGTAGAAATGGATAACCAAGCATATATTTGGCTATATGGTTATGAAATAAACCACTACTATTGGCTATGTTTGTTTTGGATAAATGCTTTGCTCTAGAAATTTGCAAACAATATTGTTCTTGGTTAATTATTTTTTATAAGAAAAAGAATAAGCAATTTATCTCACTACCATACATAGTAGGAGATGTCACAATAAAAAAAATTGCACATCTTGCATAATTTTCTAAATTATTGAAATATTTCAATTTGGATAAAGATGAATCCATCCAAGGATTCTATCCTGAAGGCATTTTTTCAAAGCATTTGGAATCTATGATTTATGGAAATTTATTCACAAGCATTTGGCAGAAGGTGGAAAATCGAGAAAACACATCAAAGGAGAAGGATATAGTGATACTAGTTGATGATATAGTAAAGAAAGAGAGTACCAACTTTGAAGAAAGGACTTAGAAAAGAGGGGAGAAACCCACTAATCCTCAACCCTCCTCAACTCCAGAAGTTCTTCAAAAATTCTCCTCAGGTTAGAAAATACAATATCCCATTACAATTCAAAAAGAAAGTAATGAAAGACATTCTAGGTGTGGGTGATGGATAATAACCACCCCCTAAAGTTATCTTGGAAAGGTATTACATTGTCACTCTGTCTAAAAGCAAGATTTATATTAAAAAAGGGTCACAACGAGCAGAAGGGCACACAGATATTGAGGTAGATAGTATTATTGTCCTTGATTGGGCAGCATTATGCATGGCTAAGAATAAAAAAATAGTTGAAGAAGTAGTTGTTGAAGAGCCGACCATTTTTGAAGAACAACCATTGACCATGCATAACTCCCATTATGATAAGGTCGGAAAGAAGTTACATTTTGAGAAGGTCCATATGAAAAGTAAGAAATTACTAATGAATGGAAGTTTGAAGTTGACATTTCATGAGTAGGACCTATAGGATTCCTAAAATTACATATGATTATAGGCAATACCTTTTCCTATTTTGTCACCAAGCAAGAAGCTTAAAAAAGAAGATAAGTGAGCTAGAAGAAACTCTTATTCCTATGCCTCTATTCATGACCCATTTATTTATTCAAGCACTTGAAGCTATAATAGTACTCACACTCGGTGCATTCCAAAATATTAAGAAAGTAGCACAATTGTTGAGTGGTACCAAATCCTATATCACCATGAACAAAAATAAGTGACTAGAGATTATTGAGGATGAGTGCTAGATGTTTTTTAATTTAAGAAATTTATCTCAAATAATTTCTTCATTTACTTAATACTCAAAGAGATATTTGGAACATGATCAACAATTTGTTGAGAATAATTTATTGAACTTCATTAATAAAGTCAACACTCTTAGATATTAGCAATTGTCATGTTGTGAAGTATGACGTAAAATCATGAGATTCAATATTCAAATCCCTTGTGGCTCAAGCCAACACTCTTAGATATTCATTTGAAGACCAAGAAAGGCCTCCTATCAAGAAAAATAATAAAGTAATCAAGCCATGTTGGTATGGAAGGATACAAATGTTACAAGATTCTATATCCGAATGTTTGAGTATTGATGACTGTCGGAGCAATTATTTCTTAAAATCAATCAAAGTTGTCAAAGATTTACTAGGCTTTTGAATGATTAGGGATTCAATTCTGATCCCTAAATATGTATTACAAGAAGAACTAAATGTTATGAATGCATCGTGGGGAAATGATTTTGACAACCTCACTGGTTTTCCAAAAGTTGAGTTTAGAAAAATTGTTGGGCACATTCATTAATGGCAATGAATACTAATTAGCAACTATGGAGCAACTACAGTTAGATGAAAAGGACATAGAGGAGGAAATATTTGTGTTTAAATGAAACAACACATAATTCTCTTGTTGATAAAAGAATATGTTGAAGATTGGTTTAAAAATTCTTTAAACAATTTTTTAATCTCTAATAAATACTTTTGAAGTTAGATTAACATAAACAGGTGGGCCAAGATATACTTGTACAACAACAGCTATAAAAACCTAAAACTAAAAATAAAAATTCCACTAAGCATCCTTCTCCAATTCTGTGATTGTCCATTATCTTAGTTTGAAGCAATTTCATTTCTTTCTCCCTAGTCTTTAAGCAATCTAACTTTATGATTTTTTTTGTATATTTGTAAAATTGATCCCTGACTATAGTTTTTCTCATTATTTTTCTCTTCCTCATATTAACTGGCCAATGGGAGCCAAATCCCAGTCACTTAAGGACAAACACTTTTACATTTTACATTTAAGAATTGAGATTTTGTTAAGTGCTATAGGGATTTACTTTATTCAAAAACTTAAAGTTTGTAAAATTATTTTTTGACTCTCTTATAGATCTATTTTTAGGAGGGCATGTCCTTTGTAGTTTCGAGACTTTTATATAAGCAATGAAATCTCCTGAATATTCTCATGTGACTCTTTCTGATCTTTAAATGCATGAAATCATTTTATAGATCTCTAAATATTTGGACCATATAATCTATATTATATCTATTCGTTTGCTTCAAATTTATTTTCCTCATGATGTGTGAAAGGATGTATAAAATGGAATGAATGTTAAGAGTATATTTCTTTCTGATATCATTATTTTATTTTTCTTTTAAAACACCTGGTCCACTCACAAGTGAATGTGTTTAATGACATATTTCTATGATTTTAGTTATCTTGAATATCTAGGTGAATGAAAATAGGAGTACCATCTCTTTAACATAGAGGGAACCCAAAAACGAGCCCTAGGAGGTTGACTCTTTTCCCTGATAAGATAAGTCATTAACACATTTCCTTGGGACTTACATTCTAAAATCGGTTTGCACTGCAAGAGATTTGATCCCTCTTGACACTTGATAAATTAAGGGTTAACATGCATATTTTAATTTTAAATGATAGTTAACATCATCATCACTATATTATTAAATAATCAATACAATGATCAAATATATTGTTAAAAAATCATTATAATCACTAAATCAAAATAATGATAATAATGATAATTAACACTCACTAAGATCAATTTTGGTATATCAATATATATTTTGTTATCTTCTTTCTAAATTTAAATTGTTTATAAATGATATTTTGATGTTCACTTTGATTTATTTATAATGTAGCAAGTCAATAAGTACAAAAACCCAAATTTTTAGTTTGGTCATTTTTCTAGTGAAGTAAAGTTGTATCATAATCTACTATTTTTTCATAATTTGGACAATCTGAGTAACCTAAAATCCGCCAAAACGTTTTTTGACAAAGTTCTATGGTTGGAATTCCCATCAATTGAATGGAACTATGACTCTTAGTAAAATTTCTTCCAAATTTAGGGGGGATTTTCCAATGAAAAAATGATTAATTTATCCACTTATTAACTTGCTCCATTACAAGCATAGTTAAATAATATGAAGCCTAATGGGATAGCTAAAGTGGTTGAGTGTTTTTAACTTCATATAGGAAGTCTTGGGTTTAATTCCCTAGCTAAATACATTGACTGCGTGTTTGATTCAATGTCCTTTCCAAGTTGATGAGCCTCATCATTGAGTAATTATATGGGCCTTAATTGTCCTTAATTCACCTCCTAGCTTAGTCAAACCAACTATTCTCACAACTTATTGCATACTTTTGATTATATTTTGTTTATGAGATGAGTTTGAGTTGGATATTTTGCTTTGTGGTCTAATGTGCACATAATGTAGGAATAAAGGATACAAGCAAGGAAAAAATGCAAGCATAAAGGATAAACGAAAGGAACTATGGCAAAGACCTTGGTCAAAAATCGAATGGGACAAGGGAGAGTAATTATAGGACGTAAATCCTCCTCATTTACTACCCCTCCATTCGAATATTCCTCCATCAGCTCTGAGTGCAAACAACCATCACTTTGAGGACTAGAAGACAATCGAGCAAGGAAAAGGACAAAAACCAATTTTTTAGATGTATAAGTAGAGAGGCTTAGGACCTCATTAGGATTCGGGCTTTCATTGTAAAACTCTACTTTATTTCTGAGTTGCAAGAGACTTGTGATAGTTTGTTCTGTAATCCATGGTTCTCATAATGAGAAGTAGTTCTATTTTAAGCAAACTCTGAGTTAACTCAGAGGGTTGAAGCTCTTGGGTTAGGGCCCAACCCGAGCAGCCAAAGCTCCTCTTTACTATACATGTATGCTAGCATAGATTTCTGGTTTTGTTCATTTGCTTAAGTAGCTTCCTAGTTTTCATTTTTCATTTTCTTAAGTAGCGTGGATTTTTGTTTCTGTTCATTTGCTTAAGTAGCATAGATTCATGGTTTTTCTGTTCATTTTCTTAAATAGATTTTTGGTTCTGTTCATCTACGTTGTGCTTCAGTTTAATTTCATTTGTGCCTTCTTTCAGTTTACAGGTTAACTAGGAGAAAATATCACCATAAGGTTGTGCACAGGTTTCTCAGCCTCATCTCCTCCCTCTAGGACCATGATTTGAGGAAGAGACCCTTCAGCAACCCCAAAAACACAGGTTTCTGGTTCTTGCATGAGCTATGGAGTTTGTCGTTTGATGCAGTTACCTGTTCACCCTCACTGTGTTTTTCTGTCGTTTTCATTTAAAAACTGCCTTCATCATGTTCTTCATGCATTGCTTTCTCACAGTCTAATCCACAACAAACTTTCACAATCACCGTCTCATTCATTATTTTCTCTAATTGTTGCCTCGCATGAAGTCTTCCACTTACTTTATGCACTTTAAATCCCAATCATCAATTTGCCTCACCTAATCCGAAGACTATCACATCACCCGATCACTTTAGGCACTTTAAACCTCCACCATCGATCTACCTCACCCAATCCGATGGTTATCGCTTCACCTGATCACCAACTAGCTTGGTCGATCTCCACCATTGATCAACCCTGCCTGATCCAACAGCTATCGTGCAATCTTGCATAGATTGTTGCACAACCGTTATTCGCCTGAGAGCACATGAGAAAAGTGGTTTTCTCGTGCTACATGTTGCACAGTAAGGTAATTGTGTGAAATTTTAGAATTCCGCTTACGGATTTGAGGGCACGCAAGAAACTACTTACCGCCTTAGAAACCCGCTCCATCATTTCTGCATGTTTATTTTTCCCGCGATACGATCTCCACCGTCCATCTCTTGAATTCATCCACGCGATAAGATCTCAACCGTTCATCACTTCATTACCCTATTCGTCCATCTCTTGACTTAATCTCCACGATTATATCTTGGCCATTCATCTCCTGTTAACCTTGTTCATCCATCCATTCACTTAATCCCTCGCGATACGATCTCCACCGTTCATCTGCTTTGTTACCTTGTTCGTCCATCCATTCACTTAATCCCTCGTGGTACGATCTCCTCCGTTCATCCTGTTCATTAACCTTGTTCATCCATTTATTCACTTAAAGCCCCACAACATGATCTCCATCATCCATCTTCTGTTCGTTGATCGATCCAACGGTCCCTATGCACTACTACGTCCTTACGTCCTCCTTTCATTGATTTCGACCTCCGATTTCTCTTCCGCTTGAAAACCAATTTCGCTTAAGTTTCTTTGCTTACACCTTAGTATAGTTTAATGCTCTTTGCTTCTATAACTTAGATAGCAACATTAGGTTAGTGATTAATTTAACGATTCTACTAAGCATAGTTGTTTAATTGGTTAATTAGGTTATGGTGTGATTTAGAATTACAAGTTATTTTCTTCATTACTGCAGTAGAGTAGCTCTCTCTTAGAATAAATTTTCTCTTCTTCCATCAAATATATAAGCTTCTTCGGACCCTATAAAAGTCTGGCTTGGAACCCCTAGGGTCTCTTGCCAGATGAGCAGTGACAACATGCAGTACCTTCATTTTTACTTGTGCGTGTAGCACAGTCACCTCCAAGTTTGTACGAACCCTGGGTTGATAAGTAAAGCTGGTAGCCCTGGGAGTTGTAGCATTCTTGTTGCAATACCTAGGCTCATCACAAGTCAAGCATTGTAATCAACATTGATGGGTTTTCACTTGGTACCATTAACGAAAGTGGGGAATTTCCCACAAGTTTCCTCAAGAGAAAATAATTTAACTAACATGAAGGATAAGGGGCTTCGTTGCATTACTTCTAATTCTAGTGAACATCACTCAAATATTAAGACAACATGGCTTAAAGGATGCTATTTCCTTGCTAAATCGCTAGAGGGTTCAAGAGGAGGACATTATCTAAAATATCTATAATGTTAAAGAATTATCATTACTAGATTTAAGAGAGTTTATAGTGTCACAAGGAAAAAATGAATAATAGAGATATCATATATTATAAATAGAACATTTAAATTTATGTTGGAATATTTTAAAATATTTATTTTATTGTTATATTAAACAATAAATTAATATTGTTAAGATAAAATGAAACTCTCCCAAGCTCCACAGTGAATGATCCAAAATGGACCATTATATAATTTGTTGTCTAGCTTGGTGCATTTTTGGTTAAAAAACTAAATGGATTTTCTTGCAAGGCCCATTTTAGTGGTAGGTTCCAATTTGTAAATTTGGGGTCTGGAACCTTCCCAAGCCATTTTGGCGCATCAAACAATATTTTTTGGGGGTAAAAACTCTATGAGCATAGCTCTATCCCCTTGGCATTTTTCTACACACTAAAATATTTCCAACAACACGAAAATCACCTCAATCAAATCTCTTACATGAAATCGTTGCCTCCTACAAGCTAACCTACCTTGTTGACCATCATGGTATGACTGGATTCCATTTTATCCCACATTACCAAAATATGTAGGGCTATGAACATGTGGAATTTTAATAATATTCTAGAGAGTCCAACACTTTATCAACAATGGAGGTTTGAGGATGAAAAAACCTTGCCCCTTGACAAATATTGGGCTATGTTAAGCACTGAGATACTAAGAGGAAAAGGGGTTCCATTCTTTAGTATTTTACTTGTTCTATAGTTGAGAAGAGCATATAGGAGTTGGATTTGAGAGCACAACAGAGGAGGAATATATTTGGTAGCATCCATTCATACCATAATGTCAAAGAAAACTCTATAGTGAGTTCCTCCTTCTTTTGTATTTTTATTTCTATAATTGAAGAAAAGAGAGTGGGGCATAGGCCTCACTTTCTACTTGGGTTTTGTCCCATATTAGTTTTCCTAGGATACCTCTTATTTTCATATGTGTGGATGACATATTCCTTTACTCATTTCTTTCATTTTCAATTTCAATTATTTCATAAATTCTTGCAATAAACTAGTAATAATTGTTCTATATCTAAGGAAATAAATTGCATGATCTAAGATTTTACAATATTATGAGGCATGTTGAGATGAACTATTCCAGTGGAATATCCACTATATTTTATAGATCATATTGGTATGAAAGTAATTTTATTTAGGTCATTTGTGGAAATTTGTGGCATTAAGTAATTGGATTAAAAATAGATCACATAACCAAAGGCATGACATATGATTATGTTCATAACACTCCTCTAGATGTAGTGGAAGAGACATTCTTGAGGCTATAAGAGAAAGTTGCTAATATTTTTCGCAACGTGGCCCTCCTTATGGTATCTCCAATAAGAGATGTTAGACATTTCAGGGAATTTTGTGGCTCCAACATAAAATCTAGATCTAAAGAGAAACTAGGAAATAGTGAAGCCCAGAAAAGGAGTTTAGAAAATAGCTTGAGAAAGTACAACCAAGTTCTATTGCCATCACTCCTTCATAATATTTATTCAAAATGGAAGAAAAAGTGGATATCAAACCATGTCAAGGTAAGATTGATGTTGTTAATTTGAACCATTAGTTGCAATAATTAAAAGTGTATTTTAATGTCCATAATATAGATGAAGAGTAGGAAAATTCATTTTCCTCACTAAAACTAGATGGCCACATACTAACTTGGTGGGAAAAACTCACAAATCCACTAATAACTAAATGGAAGGGTTTTAAAAGCCTCATAAATTCCTAATTCTACCTTATTCGATGCGTATAGGATCAATGGATCTATTTGCATCAAAAGTGTGTAGGAGTACACCACTAAATTCAGGAAGATGATGGTCATGTTGGGTATCTCTCTAAAGAACCTAGATGTACTCCTCGATTATATAGGGGATCTACAAATTAATTTGTGAGAGAAAGTGATGCTCTCCAAACCTGGGATGATTAAAAAGGCTTCTGTGCAAGCATAATACTTAGAGAACATAGACCATAAGAAAGGATAATCAAGTGGTTATACATAAAGAGACCATCAAGATGCTTCGAATGAGGGGAAGAAGAAATGGAAAGCAGAAGATAAGAATATAGTATCTATTGAAAATAAGTGCAAGGATCAAAACAAAATTGAAACTATTTTAATATAAATGGTCACTTTGAAGATAAGTTTTGTAAGCTACATCTAGATTCTAAAGTTGAATACAAAGAACCATAGGAAGGATTCATAGAAGAACCTAATAAGCAAGGATTTAGGCAACTAGGTAGAAAGAAACTCAAATGAGGATGAGAATATTGTTTTCACTTTAGTAAAAAAGGAGGTGAATCTAAGTGGCCTTCATCACAAGGATGAGAAGGAAATGAGAATATTCTTCTATATTAAGGTCCAGGACAAAAATTCGAAGGAAAATGGTCTATTTGATTCTAACTCACAAGCCAATCTCACATAAAACGATATAGTCAATAAGCTTGGGTTGTAAGTTCATGATCGCCAGAACTTATATCCCTTGGAATGGTTGAAAAAAGATGCATAGATCAAAGTAACTAAACAATGTAAGATCAAGTTTTCTATAAATGCAAATTTTATAGATGAAGTGGATTTTTATGTAGTACCCCATCATGTTTGGTGTAGTGTTTGGAAGCCCCTACATGTATATAATGGATGCAATATTCATGTGGAGAGAAAAAAAATATTGCTTAATAAAAGAAGGGAAGACTAACATCATCCATTCATACAAGGAAAAGTCAAATATCTCTCTAGTAAGTGCTAACCAAGCTAAACCATTGATTAGTTCTAGTAAGATTTATTTCTTTTCTTAATACATACTCAACTAGGGAAGGACTCAGTAAGATATAAGGAATCACTAGAGAGATGTGGGAAAGAATAGAAACAATAATACAAGGATCTATTACAAGCGTATAGATGACTATTTGAATAACCTAAGGGGTTATTACGTAAGAGAGAAGTGGAGCATTGGATATAGTTGTTTCTTGACACACCTTTACTAAATATTAGGTTGTAAAGATAGTCTATTTTGAAAGTAGATGAAGTGAAGAAATATTTGCAGTGGTTGTTGGGGCAAGAAGTAATTGAACCAAACACTTAAATTTTGGTTCACCTATCATAATCGTACCCAAGGATGGGACTTAGATAAGGCATATCAACTATAGAACTTGATTGAATAAAAACCCATTTCCTAGGATTGATTATTTGTTAAATTAGTTACAAAATGTTGAGTACTTCACCATATTGGATCTCAAATCAAGATACCACTAGGTACACTTTAAGGAATAAGACACTTCAAAGAATGAATTCAAGACCACACAAGATTTGTATGAATCGCTAGTAATGCATTTTGGTTTATGTAATACACAAGATACATTCATGTAATTGATGAATGATGTATTGTGTCCCTATTTAGATTCATTTGTAATACCATATGTCGTTGACATGTTGGTTAATATCTCTACCTAGGAGGAGCACATCTCACATCTCATGTAGATGTTAGAAACTCTAAAAGGGTATTAGTTTCTAGCAAACCTTGACAAGAAATGTGAGTTTTGTTAGCAATAATTAGTGTATATGGGTTATGTAATTGGTGGATTTGAATGTAAGATACTTACCTCAAAGATAGAGGCCATCTTGAAGTGGTCAGTTCCTAGTAATGTCACTATAGTTAGGATCTCTATTGCAGAAGTGTAGTACATACATAATTTCTTAGCATCCTTTCTAGTTGTAAATACACCACTCCATGCCATAATAGAAAATGGTAAGAGTTTCCCATGTGGAAAGCATCAACAAAAATCTTTCCACAAGCTAAAATGACAAATTGGTCAAGCATTAGTTATCATATGTCTTAATTTGCAAAGTCCTTTCAAAGTGGATATGGATGCAAGTGGGTATGTTGTGGGAGTGGTTTTTATGCAAGGAAGTAAGTTGATATAATATCATTCTAAGATGTTTCATGAGGGGGTTTTGAACTACTTTATATATAATAAGGAACTTTATGCCTTGGCTCAAACTGTTAAAAAGTAGAATCACTATTTGGTGGGGAAGGGAATCATTATCCACATTGATCATCAACTAGTGAAATATTTGTAGGCTTGAAGTAAGCTACAACAAACCAAATGTTACAATTTTATGGGGTTTTTGCAGCGAATTCATCTAGACATAAAATACAATAAGAGGGATATTAGTAAGTTGGATGACATTCTTTTAAGGCAACTCTTACCTAAGATCATAGTGTTGGGAACTCTTATGCTCATGGAGCCTTTTAAGGATGATGCATACAAAGAGGCATACACAAAAGATGAGGACTTTAAAGGGGTGTTTCAACAACCAAAAGGCCAAATTTGTAACAACCCTCGTTAAAAATTCATGTAAAAAAAAAATATAAGACCAAGGTCATGGGACACATATTCCAAGTTGAATGGTGGGAAAAACATCCTAGTGGGTGTTCACTTCGATTTACTAAAGGCTATGGAAATGGTCAAAGGCATTGGCAAAGGAAAAGAGGGATTAATTTCCATTTATTTATGAAAATAAAGGAAAATAGGTGAAAAGGAAGGTGAAAGGTCATAGGTTGCATATGAGGAGGAAATTGAAGGGAAAATGAAGGAAAATGAAGAAATTAGAGGCTTCAATGATAAAAAGGCTTATGAGGATCAGTTCATGGCTCTTGTTAGTTCACTTATGGCTCTCTCTCTCTCTCTCTCTCACACACACACACACACATACTCTTGCACACTTAGAGTATTCTTGGAGCACTTAGACATACATTGGATTCAGAGAAAGAAGGCAAAGGAAAGCAGGAAAACACAAGGGGACAGTGGGATTAGTAGCTATAGTTGGATTTATTTGCAGGTATCGAGGTTCATATATGATTTCCTTTCTAGTTTTGAAATGCATGGCATATATGCATGTGGTTATTTGGTTATGATCTATCATTGGCATGGAGGATTTTCTGGATTGACAGTGGTTTTACCTAGACTTGACATTTCTTGGATAGCCATGGCATTGTGGTTTTACCTTTTGTTTTCTGGTTGGTTCTCATGTTACTTATGGTTGTGGGTTGAGTTATTAGTTCCTAGAGCCTTGGTTGGAAAAATTATCTGGAAGCCCTATAACAACTTAGGTTGAGTTACTAGTCTTGGAAGCCTTGGTTGGACAATCACTCTGGAGCCCTTGGTGGGTTGAGTTACTAGTGTTGGAAGCCTTGGTTGGACAAACACTCCGAAGCTTGGTGACAACTGTGGATTGAGTTACTAGTCCTAGAAGATGGGTTGGAACAAACGCTCTAGAGCCCTTGACAACTTGGATAGAGACATATCTAGAGATGGATAGTGATGTCTGACTGTGAGATGGGATTACTAGTTGAGGGTTGAGGTGGTTTGGCCTCTAGAAGCTTTAGTTTGGTTTTCTTGGTTTATTCCATGGGATCCCACATTCATGCTTGGAATATGGAACAAGGGTAATTGGCGAAAAAAAGAGGTTTTGATTAAGCCCAATCTATGGTTGGGTGGTACGTGGAAGTCCCTGACCTAATTGGATTTTGCATATGTTAATAAGAGCACTTTTCCTCTTATATTTTATGAGTAAATTTACTTGTTATTATGTGGCTTTAATGGCTATTCTATCATTGATATTTCTTTGGTTATATGTTGGTTATAAGCATGGTTTATGACAAATTTGAGTTATGGATCTCATCATGTTTTGGTTAGTAAATTAAATTTTAATAAATATATGACCTAATAGATGATAATGAAACTATAATGATAGGGAATCAGACCTTCTTTACGATTCTCAGATAAGTATAATCTCCCTATGTCCAGTTGTGTATTTATGACATGTACATTACATGTTCATGATGTGTTTGCCGAAATGACTGTCATGGCTAGGCCTTGTTAGGTCAAGTTCTTATCTAAGTTTTGTATGGAAGGCCTTGTCCCTGTGTCATTTATCATTCCTTAGAGTTTCATTAATTTCTTGATAGTGGTGTGGAGACTAGCCCTGAAAAAGTGCCTCAGATCTCGCGGTCGCAAGCATAGAATTGAGTGAAAAAGATTGCAGTTGCTCCCTTGCAGGCTTGTGCATATAACTAGATGGTTACAATCAAATTCCAACAGCGTTGTGCGAACATCTAGGGGTCTAGGACACAAAAATAGAGGTTTAACTCAGGGTTTGGGCACCTGGAAGGGTGGTTTAGCCCTTGGGGGTCCTGTAGCACCTGAGGGAGGTTAGTAAGGTTTTGGTTTTGTCGATTCCACTTCCTTTAGGAGATCTAGGAGGTTGAATCATATCATAGTAACTCTTTGTCACATATTTACCCCAGTGGAATGGTAAGCTTGGGTAAGTGTGGAAGGACGTGTTACAGAGTGGTATCAGAGCTCCCAGGTTCAACACTAGGACTGGATGGGAAGAATGTGTTTGTCATGCATACATGTAGGTTGTATATGTGCTTGTTATGTATGCATGGTGATGGTCATTGTTGCAGTTGTGTTTTCATGTAGAAGTTGATGATGTTGATGTTGGGATGTGTTTGTCATGAATGCAAGTTGGTTGTATATGTATTTGTTATGTATGTCCGTGTCTATATGTTGTTATGCATGCATTATCATGGTTATGGTTATGCATGCATGATAGGTTAGGCATTCATCTTGGTAGTCATTATGTAGTTTGTGTCATCATGATGTTGTTGGTATGTGATGATGTTGATATGTTATCCAAGATAGAGCAAGAGATCTAGATCATCAGAGCAAGGTTGTAGTGCTAGACTTCAAGGTCAGAGAAGATCGTCATACATGTTTGTATTCTTGGAATGTAGGTATGATGGTTGATGGTTGTTATATGCATGTCTGTCATTTTATTGTTGTTATGGTTACATGCATGATAGATGTTAGTTAATCAGTGTGGCTATATGCACTTGTTAGATAGTCATGAATGATAGTAACTTGTTATTATATGCATTGCAGTCATATGCATGATGGTTATGGTCATTGCAACTAAGATCTTGATGATATATGTATTGTGCTAATATGGATTGGCCTGTGAAAATGGTTATAGTTATGATATTCAAGTATGTGTAGGTATATTTGTGATATTGTGTTGCACTAATCTAGACTAACTTGTGCAAATGTGATAGCCTCCCCTGAGATACATTGAGGTATGAGTTTGGTTATGTCATCTATGTGGTTTATCTAACAAAATATGTTTATATATTGTCTAAATGTTTGATTAATTGCATGATGTTAGTATGTGTCTATAAGATTGCATGGAGAAATGATCTTGTTTTAAGATGGTTGTACTGACATAATATGTGTTGAGATAGCTAATATGAACTTGAGTGTAAGTGGGTGATAGTTGTAGTAGTATAAATAATGTCTATTAGTTGATAATGACATGGTTTTTAGTCATGGTAATGGTTGATTTGAAATTAATAAACAGGATGTCTTGATATTTGGAATGTGTGAATGACATGTGTGAATAGTTATAGGGAAGCATGCTTGGTATTAGCATGACAAGGTAACAATTGATTTATTTGTATAGCTAATAGTTGGGTGATGTGAAAGGACATAATAAGGCTTAATTATAGCAAAGTAAAAGTTTAAAGAAAGGAATTGGGTGAGAATTCCTTTGGCTATGTTTGGAAATCATAGTTTGAAACGAATGTGTGCTTTGCATGAATACATGAAGTATTCTTAACCTTGATTTGTCTCACATTATGTAGATATGTGCTATATTCATGAACATGCACTTAATAGGTATAACAATTTGTTTTTAGTTTTGGCTGGATTCATCAAGAAATTGGATTTCCTTGAGAGATGATATATGAACGCGTTTAGTTACAAGGAAGCGTGCTTGGCACAACAAGGTAAGGTAATCGGTATATTGTTATGTTTATTTATACACTGACAATTGTATGTTTTTGGCAGTATGATGCAGGGAATTGCATGTAAAAAGGGACTTTCGTGAAATATTGAAGAAGTATTGGGTTGATTTTCTCTTGGAAGCATTGTGAACGCATGGGGATTGAGTCATTGTGTTTTTTTATAGTTTTGTGCCTTTGGTGATTTGTGATTTTTTTGTGCTTGACTTGCAATTTTTTTTGTGTTTGGTGCATGGCCATGCCACTTTGTTTTTGGTGTCATATTGTTATTGGTTTTCATGGTTTTCTTCTTGTTTGTTTCTTGCTCTTTCCTTTTATGTTTTGAGGGTCTCAAGAATTGGTTGGGAAGGAGGAAAGTTAGTAAAGCTCAGGGAGAGATGAATGAAATCCAATAGGTAATGTAAGACTCAGATGAAGCTCAGTTCAAGAGTAGGGGCAGTTGAAGGAAAGAATATGACAACTAGTTGGATTGGTTGGGTCCATTGGTGTAAATGTACAGTGGAAGGATAGTCATGAGGAAGGTAACCGGGAAAGTTAAAGTGAATGGATCTAAGGTGTCATATGCCTTGGCTATGTTGGGAACTATCGTTCTCCATGTTGTGAATGGATAAAGGGAGTTCTCTTAACCTTAACCTTATGATATTTGGTAATTATGTGGTGATCATGATTACGTTGATGATTATATATATAGGGTCATCAGGGATCATGATTAGTTTATGCTAATGATTATATATATGTATGTATGTATGCCATTGGTTAATAGTGTCATTAGGGATCATGATTGTTTTATGCTAATGTTTATATGTATGTATGTATGTATTTTTTTGTCTAACAGGTTTGTGAGGGATCATTCTTATGGAGGAATGATTGCTTAGGCATGTGAATGGCATGAAGAGGTTTCGAGCCTTATGAGGAATCAAGTGGGAAGAGTAGCCCTGACAGATCTATGAGGTTAATATCCTGTGGTTATGAATTGATATTAAGTGTTTATACTATTCCTATGTTTATGTTATGGCAAGTAACACTAAAGGATACATGAGTGGAATGAAAGCAGTTCAATCCAAGACATGTTGGGACAAGCATTGATAGTGGAAAGACACTAGACGTAAGGTTGCTTGGTAGTGACAGTGTGTTCTCCAAATGTGCAATACCACTATTGTGTATATGTTGTACATGTTGCGCCTGTGATGTTGGTGTACATGTTGTGTTGCATATATATAACGTTGTGTGCATTTTGTTTATCCAGTGTTGGTATCAGATGGTGTTGTGTATATGTTGTCTATGTAGTGTTGTGTACAAATGGTCTTGTCCAAATACTGGATATGCGGTGTTGTGTACATATGGTGTTGTGCACTTGTTGGATATGCGGTGTTGTGTACATATGGTGTTGTGCACTTGTTGGATATGTGGTGTTGTGTACATATGGTGTTGTGTGCATGTTGGATATGTAGTGTTGTGTACATATGGTGCTTTGTGCATGTTTCATATGTGGTGTTGTGCACATACGGCATGGTGTGCAAGTTGTACATGTGGTGTAATGTGCATGTGGTGTTGTGTGCATGATTGTACATGTGGTGTTGTTTCAATGTGGTGTTGTGTACATATTGTACATGACGTGTTGTGTGCAGGTGGTGTTGTGTACATGCAGTGCGTGTGGTGTTGTATACACATCATGCATGTGGTGTTTTGTAGATGTGGTGTTGTGTACACGTTGTGAAAGTGGTGTTGTGTACACATTGTGCAGATGGTGTTGTGTACACGTGGTGTTGTATATACATTGTGCAGGTGGTGTCGTGTACATATTGTACAGGTGGTGTCGTGTACATGTTGTACACGTGGTGTTGTTGTACATATGCTATTGTGTACATATCATACGCATTGTGTTGTATACATGTGGTACTATGCTATGTGTATTTTGTAGGCATTGTATCATGACATGTTTATTCATTGTGTTGTAATTTGTGTGCATGTATGTGCTGTGTTGTACATCGAGTGTAGGAGTATGTGTTGTGTTATACACAGGGTGTAGGTGTATGCATTGTGTGGTACACCATGTGTGGATGTATACATGTGATGTACATTGTGTGTATGTGTATGTGGTTGAAGAACAGGGATTGGGTGCTTACCAGGTGTGGTAACCGATCCGGTGTGTGTACGGAAAGGACAAGAACAAAGGTAGAAGAAAAGGTTTGATTGAAGGATAAGTATCAATATTTTATTTTAGTTTTGTTATGCATGTGATCCATGACTTTGATTTATGATGGTTAATGTGATTTATGGTTTTTATTTATGATGGTTGCATTTTGTGCTAACCAAATGTGATACGTTTATACATGATGATTTGATCAAACAACTATTTTGACTTGTTATGACACAAAGTAAACTGAGTTGCAGGTGTACATTATTGATGAGTTACCAATGAGGTAATATTTGAATTTGTTTCAATCTATTTTGAATCTAATGGGAAATATGTGCTTGGTATAGAAAAGCATGGGAAATTCCTGATTTGGGTGGTTGAAACTAACTGCAAGAATTAGCAGTAGCGGCAAAAGGAATTGGAATAGGAAGTAATATGTTGATAAAGCACTTAGGAATAGGGCCATTGTGGGACACTAATACCCAATAGTGTCCACTGATTACCATGAGCAAGCTATGAATAGTATGATGGTTTTGAGGCAGGGATATGCCTTGGTTTTTGGACCTTATGATGCAAGGAAACCTTGCCAAGAGAGGGGTCGCCCAAGGGACTATGTAGCACAGAAGGGGGTTCCCAAAGAAATTGGAAGGTGAGTGACTGCACGTAAGGGGTGACCGGATTACCTGAAGGACTATGTGGTAGATAAGGGAAGGTTGGGGAATACATTGATTTTGGTCATTATCATTTCCATATGGAATCAAAAGCACATTGAGAGTGTTCCCTGGAACAATGAGTCGATAACTATTCACTGAAAGAAAAAGTTTTGCAGGATTGTAGAGCTATACATTGGATGTAGGTTTGACTTTGGTAGTGAATTTTGGACTTCCTAGGAAGGAGGTGAATCTTGGTACTGCTTTCGAGGGTGGAGTTGTGAGCCATGTAGGAATATATCCTTTTATTTGTTGGTTGAGAAAATGTGCATATGTGTATATTATTTTAAATATTGTATCAAGTTTTGTTTATAAATCTCCAGAGACAATATGATTTTTTTTGGTTGAATCAAATGTGCATGAGTATATATGTGGATGGTATTGTAAATATCATAATGAGATATGTTATAAAGCTCCAGTACATGGTATGATAATCATGTTTTCAGCATTGGTCATTGTAAATATTGCAATGAGTTGTGTTATAAAGCTCCACAGGCATTATGTTTTTGTTTTCAGTAGTCTTGCTAGTTATAGGTGTCATAGAACAACAAGGATGGTTTTCCCCTAAGGGAAAGGGCTCCGTAACAACCCCGGTTAAAAATTCATGTAAAAAAATATAAGACCAAGGTCATGGGACACATATTAAACGTTGAATGGTGGGAAAAACATCCTAGTGGGTGTTCACTTCATTTTATTAAAGTATATGGAAACTGGCAAAGAAAAGAGGCATTAGTTGTCATTTATTTATGGAAATAAAGGAAAATAGGAGAAAAGGAAGGTGAAAGGTCCCAGGTTTCATGTGAGGAGAAAAATGAAGGAAAATGAAGAAATTAGAGGCCTCAATGATTAAAAGGCTTATGAGGATAAGTTAATGGCTTTTATCATTTCACTTATGTCTCTCTCTTCTATTCTCTCTTTCTCATACTCTTGCACACTTGGAGTATTCTTGGAGAACTTTGGAATACATTGGATCTGGAGAAATAATGCAAAGAAAAGAAGGCAAGTGCAAGGAGACATCGGGATCAGCAACTACAACTCTTTTTCTTTGCAAGTATCGAGTTGCATGTATGATTTCCTTCCTAATTTTGACATGCATGGCATATGCATGTGGCTATTTGGTTAAGATTTTTCATTAGCATGGAGGATTTCTTGGATTTACAGTGGTTTTTCCTATCCTTTCCATTTCTTGGATAGCCATGGTGTTGTGGGTTTTACCTTTTGTTTTTTTTTTGTGCTCATGTTATTTATGATAACTAGCCCCTTAATGTTGTTCTAGACACTAAGACTTTTACAATAGTGCAAAAATCACCTCAATTAGAGCTCATACACGAAAGTTATTCCACCCACAAGTTAACCTACGTTGTTGGCCACCATGGTAGGATTCAATGTCATGTTATCTCCAATTATGTAGAAACGTGGGGCTAGCCATTTGTGGAATTTCAAGAAGATTCTAGAGAGTTTAAAACCTTACTAATAATTGAGTGTTAGGGATGAAAAAAATGTAACCCTCAATGATTATAGGGATAACTTAAATTATGAGCCATTAGGAGGAGAATGGTTTCCATTATTTAGCATTGTACATGTTCCACAGTTTAGCAAAGCATCTAGGAGTGGGAGTTGAGATCATAAAAGAGGAGGAAAAGAAATTGTAGTAGCCACTTAGGCCACAATATTAAAGGAAACTCCATAATCAATGCCTTTTTGTTTATATTTTCATTTCCATAACTCAAGAAAGAGAGCATAAAATAGACCTCACCTTATAGTCATACTTTCTCCTATATTATGTTTCCTAGGTAACATATTCTATTCAGTTGTGTGGATTTTTTGTTCTTTTTCTCATTTATTGCATTTGTGATTTCAATTATTTCGCAAATTCAAGAAATAAGGTGGGAATAATTAATATGGGATCTACGGAAATAGATTACATTATCTAATATTTCATAATATTTACAAGATCTATTATGGCATATTGTTCGTATGGAATACCCATGGCAATTTACAAATCAATGAAACTAGGCACTAGAAAAGACCTAAAACACCTTTGGAAGAAAGAATATGTAATATTTATGATATTAAGAAACTGGAATATGAAAAGAAATTTCTCTAAAAATATGTTTCTTATATACACATTAGGGATCAATTTTACAATATTTCTAATACTAGCAATCTTCATAATTTGTGCCAGGCTAATATATGGACGTAGATCATGACACATTATTTAGATCAATATGGGTATTCGTAAAAATTAAGAGTAAGTTAAGAAAGCATGAAGGAGTGGCAAGAAGGGGAGGGGTTTTGTAAAGCCATGATGAAATATTGGTTATAATATATGAATGGGGATTAGGAACTATAGGTTGAATTGCATGGTCTACCACAAGGCCTGCTATCAAAAAGAGCTACCCAAGTAAATCATATAATCATCCTTGGAGATTCATTTATCATAATTCACCACATTCTTACCGGAACCTAGCCAAAAGACAGTCACCTTGAAAACCTTTTGAAAATAGTCAAAGTGTTGCTGGATAATATACCTCATAAAGAGTTATTTCATATTCTTTGAAAGAAAAACTCTAAGGATAACAAGTGTGCCAACTGTGCATGCTCGCTTAAATCCAAACAACTTAAAACTAGTGGTGTCCATGGCCAGTGCAGTTTACCATAAACCTAATCTTACCCATTGGCACTCATGAATAATATGGCCTATATCCATATAATCATTCCTACAACAAGGACAAATCTCCATGATCTCAATTTATTAATGGAATATCAATCCCCATAGGTGGTCGAGTCCCTGAATCTATTCATGGCATTCCATAATCACTTCAACATACCTATTGATCCAAGACTCATCACTCAAATGCAAACTCTTCATCTGGAGGTCATAGAGATAGTACACAATACACCATCTACTTGGGAGCATGATTGTTATGTGTAGCATAACGATTATGAAAATTCATGCGATGTTCAATCCTATTGCATGTCATTTAACAAGGCAGTGTCATACAATGATGATTTTAGCTCTTCCTAGACATGAGGTCATATCCTATTTAAGTCACAATTATGTGGAAACTGGAAGAAACTACAGGAAAACCTTGTTGTCTCAAAACTAGGAAATGGGGTTCCAATTCTACCCTATGAAACACAATCTCAGTTTTGCACATCACTCACTTTTTAAAATTGCAAGTGGGTTGGGAACTTGCATATCCAAACTAACATGGGAGTCATTATTTAATATCTCAACTCAGCAGGTTATGCATTTTCCAAATTGGGAACCAATTCATAAATTGGAATGGGCCCCTACTAATACAATCATGACAGGTAACCATAGCAAGGAGGAGAAAAGTATGAGAATGATGATTCTAGTGCTGAACTATTGGTGCCCTTGGTATTCTTGGCAGCCTCTGCAAGGTTGTCAGGCAAGGTACTCACACAGTTGCATCAAATTTTTAAGATTTGTTTGTCTTATTTCAAGTGCTTTCCCTAGTTAAGGGTCTTTGGATCCTTCAAACCAACTTTGTCCCAGCCTTTGGTTGGGAAAATAGTTGTCCCTATCCATAGTGCTTGTTTGAAATCAATTTATCAGAGCACATCAAGTTTGTTTTCATTGACTGGCACCATGGATTAGGAGGAAAGTTGAAGGTGTTGGTACTTCGAGGCATATTTGTAGTCAGAATGTGGAGGAGCCATGCAAGTATGTTTGAAAGTAGCCAAGGAGTTGGGAGGTTGAATTGTGGAAGTTCGAGCATAGTTACATAGTTGAAGAAGAAAATAGATGTCCTATAGGTTTACTTTCTTGTCATAAATATGAAGATAAAATATTACATATTTTCCACAATCCTTGTGTTGGAGAAAAACCAATCCCTCAAAGAATAGTTGGACATGCAAGATGATGAGATGGAAGCCTTGTGTAGTCACCTCTTTGATCTCCATGATCAGATTATTCTTTTGAAATAGAGGCTCAACAAAAGTGATGATGCATCTAGGACGCCATATGAGAAACTTCTAGACCTTAACAGGCCAACAATATGGGAGGACTATAAATGAACATAACATATGTTTCCATGTAAATTTTTCCTTCTGTTAGGAATGTTTTATCATATATATAGTCTTAGGAATCATTTGTATTTTGATAAATTATGTAGTCTAATCAATATGTTGCTAACAGACAATAGCTATTTGGACTAGCAAGAGGATGCTTACATTGTAAACTTTCCCATGTAATCATCGTGTCCAGGCACATATTTAATACAAATCTTATTCACTCTTGTTAAAAAAAAAAGTTAAGAAAGCATGAAACAAAACTTTCAAAGAAAACTATTCTAATCATGGTTCTTGAAAGTAAAGCATGCATATACTCAAACTCTATTGGATGATTAGGTATGCACTAGGGTCCCAAAGTTACAATTATTGAATCCTAGTATATTACATTATCATGCTTAGTTTATTTTCAAGTATTCAAACTAAAATCAAAATCTTGGAAATGGAAATGGTAGAAATTGAAAATAATGCTCGAGTAGGTCTAATTTAATGGATAGTGAATGCACCAGGTCTTTTTACACTTATGAGATTGAAAGGGACATACAATTTTCCAAGTCTTTTACTTAACCCAACACTAGTTGAGAAGTTAAGAATGAACTAGGGCCTTTTACACTTGGGAGAGAGAAATGGATAAACACTTCTAGTCTTTCAATTGGCTCATTAATCAATTTGTCCAGAAGTCATTGGCTAATATATGAAAGTAGGAACCAATCTCAGAAAGCATGAACTATGAAGTTGATGAGCTATTAAATTGTGTTTTTTGTTGAAAAATTAATTTATTTTTTTACTAATATACCTCTTTTTGCTTCAAAATTATCATTAAAACCTTGTACATATACCATGGGCAACTTAAGGTATGAAATGCATGTTTACTAGTTTTCTTATCACTTTTCTATATTAGAACTAAATAATGTTAAAAGAGTAGTTTAATATATATATATATTGTGTGCATGGAATATATGGTGAGGCGCTAACATTAGTAAGTGAAGGTGTGCAACTGATATCATATGATTAGCATATACATTGGCAATCGTAAGTCAAAAACAAACTAAATCTATAAGTTTAACCACACATAAAAGGGAAACAAATTTAGTTCTGGAATCTATGGGGTATTCTAAGTATACACGTGTAGTCACTTGTATATATTTATGTGGACGTTATGCACAAGACCAATCACAAGCTAGTCTATTATATGGATTCCATCTAAGTCCAAGAAAGGAATTTTTTTGTCCAACAATTTGTTGCAATAACAATTGAAGACTGTCTGAATTTTGCAATCCATTTAGCTCTCTTTCCATCGATATCTGGCTGAGCTAAAACATCCTTTACTGAGGCTGAAGGTACATATGCAACCACTTTGGAATGCAAAATATAAATTCTGAATGCCTTTAAATATTTTATGAGAGCATAAGCTTGTTTTTCAATAAGATCATACCTTAGTTCAACATCCTTTAAATTTTTGTTGAAAAAGGCCACGGGGTGCTCTATGTCTTCATCATTTTTCTGCAACCGAACTGTTGCAAGTGTATCATAAGAGGCAAAAGAGAAGATACAAAACTCCTTAATGTAATCTGGCTTGATTAGAGTGGGAGCTTCCATGATAGCTTGCTTGATGGCTTCAAAAGAGCTTCTGGAAGTACTTTTCTATTTTATTTATGAGCCTTTCTTGAGCATGGAAGTGATGTGCTTTACTAACTCTGCAAAGTTTGGAATGAACCTCCTTACAAAGTTAATCTTACCCAGGAAGGATTGAGTGTCCCTTTTTGACCTTGGGATGGACAATGTCTAAATGGCTTGAATCCTTGCTGGATCAATCTTCACACCTTCAGCAAAAACAATATGTCCCAGAAGTTTTCCTTCTTCTAGAGCAAATTGTGACTTCTTTTGGTTCACTGAAATACCAAACTGTCTGCACTTTAGGAAGACCTTCTTCAAATGTTTTAAATGGTCTTTGCGGCTACTGGAGAAGATTGTTATGTCATCAAGGTAAATAAGGACAAACTTGTACTTCTCTCCCACAAAATCTATGTCCATGGCTCTCTGAAAAGTAGCCCTAACATTCATAAGTTCGAAAGGCATATTGGAGTGCATGAAAGTGCCCCAAGGAGTAGTGAAGGCGGTCTTTTCCTGATCTGTTGGATGTAAAACAACCTGTTTGTAACCTGAAAATCCATCTAAGAAAGACATGACTCTGGCCCCTGAAACTCTTTGCAGCAAGTGTTCCATCTTAGGCAAGGGGTAGTTATCTTTTTTAGAGCACTTGTTCAGATTACTGAAGCAACACAAAGCCTGATTTCTCCATTTTTCTTTCTCACTACCACAAGGTTATCTATCCATTTTGAATACCTTAGGGGAACTATGATTTTGGCATCCAACAACTTCTTGATCTCTTTCTCAATCAAAGGCAATAAGAGAGAGTTGATAGGTCTTAATTTCTGCTTAAAAGCGACAGTGTTCTTTTCCAATGGAATCTTGTGTTGAATGATGTTTGTATCATAGGTTTTAAGATCACTGTATTCCCAGGCAAAAATATCAGCGAATTGCTTCATGAGGGTGCAATACTTGGAATTCTAGGCAGAAGACAAATGAGTGGACAAATTGATGTATTTCAGATGGGTTGGGCTCCCCATATTATGTTTACAAACATTAGACTCATTTTCTATTTTGGCAGGCTTATAAGGCACATCGTTATGGTCGAACAATTTCCCTAGAGGCACCAATCCTTTTGGTATATGATTACTAGGAAGCTGGATAATGCTTCCTCGGCCGACCTCATTTTTTAGCTTGAAATGGCCGCATTCTTCCATGGTTTCATTTTCTTGGTCGATGTGTATTTCATCAAATTCCTCAACGACTTGTAAAAACTTGTTAATTTCCTAATTGTCTTCAAAAACTCTCAATATTTGACATTGTCAGGCAGAGACGGTCTATATTTTACCTCAACTTCATATGTCAATTTAGGAGGCAAAGGAGGAATAAACATGCTAGCAGACACAGCAAGGGAGTCGGCAAGCTGGTTCTTCATTCTCGGAATATAAGAAATGTTGAAATTATTAAAAGAATCCTTGAGCCTCCATACCTCATCTTTGTATGCTTTCAGCCTTGGATGCTTTGCTTGGAACACGTTATTGACTTGATAAATGATGAGGTATGCATCTCCAAACATTTTTAGGCCTTTGATACCCATTTCTTTAGCAGCACTTAAGCCCAAAATCAAAGCTTCATATTCTGCAATGTTATTTGTGACCTGAAAGGTTAATTTGAAAGATAAATGAATGTATTCTTGTGTGGGGGGCACAAGGACTACACCTGCCCCAGCAGCTTCGTTAAAGCAAGCTCCATAAAAGAACATGTCCCAAATCTATGGGCCTTCTTCCTCGGCGATTTGGCAAACTAGTTTTTTAAGCTACGTGGAGGCCAACTGGGATTCTTCAATATGAATAATACATGCTTCAAAATCAGTGTCAACAGCATAGATGGGATGACTAGTAGGGTTCTTCTCATCACTGATGATATAAGCCAACTGTGCCTTTCTGTGTAATATCTTGCTCTCACCTCTGAAAACTAGGACAGTAGCATAAGACAGATCATTTTTTAATGATCCACCTAATCTATTGATCCAACCTCTGGAAAGTAACATGCCAAATCTGCTACCACAATATCCATCATCATGCTTTTCATAGGCAGCTGAGACAAAGTGATGGCTAGGTCCTTGATTAACCCCAAGCATTTCACTTTTCTAGAGTCAAAAGAAAACAAGTCATGATAAGGCTTGGTGATGTCCAGACCCAACTCATCCATGACAGCCTTGGGCATTAGATTATGGTTGGATCCAATGTCCAAAAGGCAGTTGTGAAGGATTTTTTTCATGAATAGTCAGAGAGACATAGAATGATGGGGAGTTGTCTTCAAAATTTTCAATCATTAGGCTAAGAATAACAACTGGCTTATCATCTTGTAGATCTACATAGTCAGTGGAGGCTTGGATGGATTTAGGCTCAAGGGCCTCGAGGATGGATCTTCTGAAGGGTTCATTCTTCACTAGTTCAATCAGAGGCATATGTATTCTTAGCTTCTGAATTTCTGATTGAAAACTAAAAGGAGAAGGAGACTTGTCACGACCTCTTATCTCATGAGCTGGAGCTTTAAGGATGATGGGATCTGCTGCCGGCTGCTTTTTCTTATTAGCTTGTTGTAGCGCAGGTATAGTAGCTCTTTGAACAAGAGTTTCCTTGGCATTATTCATCTTTGACTTCAAATTATATCTGTGATGATCTTGAGTTTGCAGGATAGCTTCCCCATCCCATTCTTGGCTGATCTGGTCATTGAATAATGACTTTTCATAGGCAGTTGAGGTAAAAAAGGAAGCATTGCCTTTGTATTCCAAACAATGGATCTCATCATCTTCTTCAAACTGCTCTTCTTCCATGACTGCATTTTGAAAAGGAGCCTTCACCCTTTGGTCTTCATTGGCATCTTTGTTTCTTTGCAAAATTTGTAACTGCTCATTAGTTCTTCTATATGGATTTGGATTTGGATTTCTAGGATCAAAGGTATTAGGCACTCTTCCTTTCCCCGAGTGCTACTCAACCTTTAATTTGGAGATTTCAAAGGCTAGTGACTCTATCATTTTGGCCATTTTATCTATCTTAGGATCAGAGGATGATGAAGACTTGCCCCTTTGTCTTCTTCTATCAACATTTCCCTTGAGCTTCTATGCATCCATGATGTTTGATTCCACTTCCAAGGTTGCATCCTGCATGTCAAACAAAGTAGCACATCACCTCTCCCTCAGTAGTAGGTAGAAGTCAGAATCAAAAGCACTGGCATAAGTGAGTTTAGCAGAGGTAGTAGTGGGTTTTAATTCAGCTAGTATCTTGTTGTACATACGGTTGAACCTCTTATTAATCTCAGATAGAAACTCACCATTTTTCCTCTTTAAGTTCCCAAACTCACTGTGGTAGTAGAGGAGATCCTTCTTATCCCCCCAATGCTTTAGAAATGCATCATCCAAAGCCTCAATATCTGCTATAGATCTTGGGGTTAGTTCTTTGAACCATTTTCTAGCCTCTCCATCTAGGCTCTGGACAAAGACTCTCATCCACACAACATCTTCACTAATGTCTAGATTATCAGCATAGCTATAGAATGACTCAAGATGTTCTTCAGCAGTAACACCTTCAGTCCCAGTGAACTTAGGCCTATATTTCTAATATTCTCCAGTAGGCATGGAATTCAAAGGAGTGGGCAGTATTAAAGGTCCATACCTAGCAGCTATGATTCTTTCCATTTTGGTAGGTGCTTGTGGACCTGCCATAGCTATGGTGGCTAAAAGAGTACTGGCAGTCTAAATGATAGAGGGCTGAGGAGTGATTGATAAGACTAAAGGATTATGATGGATAGGAGGTGAGGTTTCCTTTGGGCTTAAAGCAAAAGGGGGACCTAAAGAATACGGAGCTTTATGAATCTCTAAGAGTTTTTCTTCACTGCTAGTATTAGATGCTATACTCTCAACATGTATTTTTTCTATTACAGGCATTCTTAAAGAGATATAGGAGATTGTTTAGGTTTACCTGAACCTAATTCTCCTTTCTACAATACCTTTCTCCCTTTGATGATTTTTTTAGGGTCAGGTATTGGGTCAAGTTGTAGCTTCAGAGGATTTCTTCGAGTATGCCTCACAAACTGAGCCAGAACTATGAAGTGGAGTCACCAAGAGGTTCGACCTCTAATAGAGTCGCCAGATAGATTATTACAACCAAAAAAGTTCCCAGACTTTGTCTATCATCAAAGATGGATCTATGTCGTTTCCCAAGGAAGCAGAGCTTCAGTTTCCTCTCCCCGGCAGTGGTCCCAATTATGTTATCACTCCAGGAAACTCTCCTAGGTTGCAGATCGAAGATGCCTGGTAACATATGATCTTCAATATTGTTCTCAGAACTATTGGAATGGATGATGGTTTGGATCAAGTTAGATAACCATTTCAGTTCTATTTTCACTCAAGACATGCATGAACACTCTCACCAATACAAGGCTTTAGACCACTAATGCTCAATAATTTGTAGATTCAATGGATAGATGGAGAATACTGACTGTACCCGTAGATTTCATACATAAACACATATGAATGGCCAACTACAAGAAGTAAATGAGACTTGCAAATCTAATTTATCAATGCAGAGATAATATGACAGTTATCTGGCATTAGACATAGTAGAAAACCTAAATAACCTATTCAAGTGCAAGCATAGAACAAAAAAGAGAATGGACATTGAACATATAATAGTAAAAGAAGCTTATAGTGCTAGAATGAAGATGAGAAGCTTGAAGGAAGAAAGGAGGAAAAATATCCAGAAGTTGAACCCTTATTACATCTAGTTTCTAGCCTTTTATAGGCCTTTTACAATGCTCCTGAGCTCTCAAAGGCTCGGAGTCTTAATTTGTCCAATCTGTCTTCTTAACTGATTGATTCCCTCAATAGGAAAACATGGCTAGGAGGTTTTCTCCTTCTGATAGAGGAATAACTACCTTCAGATATTTTGGGTGGTTTGTTGCATTGTCTGGGAGCTCTCTCATGCCAGAGATGCCCCACATTCATTATGTTTCTTCTGGTTGTGTTGTGTTGTGGTTCCATGATCGTTTCTATTTGATTTGGCTGTGTTGTGCTATCTATCACCCCTGATTGATTATGTTGCATGCGAGTTGCGTGTTGTGGCCCATCTCTTTCCCTTTCTAACCCTTGTTTCCTGGAAATATGTCTCCCGGGCTCTGTTTTATGATGGAATGGGTCTTCAGGCCTTATAATCCCTTTAAATGGTCCCTTTCTATTAATACATGGTTCTTTTTGTTTCATACAGAAAACACTGCAACAATGAGAAATCCCACTTCTTTTTGTTTCTTTCGGACTTCAAAAGTCCTAAAGTATGGTTTATTCATTTCTCGGGTCCGCCCTTGCCGCCATCACAAGTCGCAAAAAACCCTGCTCCTGTGTGTTTTCCTTGTATTATGAAATACGTGAAAAACTCTGAAAAATGCATGAAAATGGGCTTTGGAAGACTTGAAAATATATGTATTTCTATTTCGAAACCCATCAGGTCTGTCCTTGTCACCATTGTAAGACGCATTTGGCCCATCCCTTTGTATTTTGTTAAACACGAAAATACACAAAATACATTGAAAAATGGCTTTTGCGGACTTCAAATTTTATAAATTTTTGTTCTGAATCCCATCGGGTCCGGGCTTTATCGCTATCGCAAGTTGCAAAAAGGCCTGTCCACAGTCTTCCCTTTGTATTTTTAAATACCTGAAAAACATCGAAATACATTAAAAATGGGCTTCGACAGACCTGAGATATTATGAAATATCATATATATGAGTGCTGGGTCAGGCTATCAAGTCGCCCATATGTATATGCATAGGCCCCGCCCCTTAGTGTTGTTCCACTGCAATACAGCGATGCAATATGATCGCAATCGCAAATCGCCCAAGCCAGAGGTCCATGGTTAGCACTCATAGTATTCCCCGATAGCGATCGTCGATCACCATCGCAAGTTCCCTTGGTCCCATGCCGATTTCTGCCTATTGCCTCTCGTCGATCAGATTTGGACTGTTGATTGGCCAGATCTGATGGCTACTGTTCATTCCTCTGCTTTAAGCCTGTGATACTTGATTTTCATTGTTTTATTTGGTTTTTTACCTCCCAATAGTGTATTTTTTCCCTTCCAAGGGCTCTCCTCTTACACTGATTTTGACCTTTGGATGATTTTAAGCAAAAGCTGAAGATTTCAACAGAATTTTTGGATCCCTTGGGATGATTTTTAAGCAAATTTGGAGACTTTAAGAGCATATATGGATCCAATTTTGGGCCTTTGTCGGCGAGGCTAACAGGCACCTCAATATATGGTAGCCCAAGAATATATTATCCTTCATTTTGAAGACACCTTTGGGATGTTGGGGACAGAAAGTTTGCAGGATTTCCAAAGAAGATGGCATGTCCTGCCTCATAGTTTGCAAATCAAATAGTATCACTCTCCAAAAATACTAAGGAATGCCTTGGAGAGAACCCCACTATACAATAGAATCATGAAAAGGTTGAATATCAAGTGGATAGAACTCAAACTAAATACTCCCTTATTGTTGGGCCTACACAAGAGAAGAAACTAGGTAGAAGAACAAAAGGAATGGACAGATGTAGAGGCAAATGCAGGTTTCTATCCATAGGAAGGCACACCATCTGAGATGCCTTGGGATGTCAGGGAGGCCACCAGGGCGATGGATGAAATTCATATCATTGACTCGGTTTCTTAGAAGGTGAGAAACACCTTCAGCAGTGTTGGAATTATGATACATGTGTTGTACTTGATGGAAACCCACTTATAGAAGAACAACTCACTTGTATATGGTAACTAGATGAATCTACAGAAGAGATATCAGATGTGACAGAATGCAGGGAAGTTCAAAGGAATCATTTCAAAAGTAATGTACAATGGCAACTCACTCATATGACAGATCACAGTACAACATGTCAACAGCAAAGAATTACAAATAAGACTTCAAATACTGAAGAAAAAGAGGTATATGCAGGTTCACCTTGACCAAGTTGCGTATACACGTAGGTTCACTGAACAAAAGGAGAATATATGTATAAACGCACTTTTAGAGAAGGAAAAGCATGTATATCTTGGGAAAACAAGTTTTTGGGTCCAAAGTATCCAAGGTATTTGGTCTGTGGTATTGGTCCAAGGTTTTTGGTCCAAGGTATTGGCCCTAAGTGGTTTTGGTCCATGGTAGTAAGAAAGGCCTAAAACTATATAAGGAGGAGAAGATCATTAGGCCAAGTGGAGTAAGCATTGAATATCTAATGAAGAGTGAGATCAAAGTATGAAAGTTATGGGTTTCTGATCTAGACTAAGGATGCACCTATGTGGCTAATGAAGATTGATGGACTGGGATCATAAAGACTTAAATGTTTTAGCATTATGTGGTTTGATCTTGAAATATTCTAGATCTAAATATTGACGCATGTTTATATTATGTAAATGTGATGATCTCGGTCTGAATGAAGTCTGAAATAGTTGTGATGCTTTAAGTTAGCATTTACAGATCTGTACGTAGGTTGGCTTTGGTAAAACAACATATACACACAGTTTCAGCATACAGAAGTAGCATATACATCATAAAATGGAATTTTCAGATCTGTACACTAGTTCCCTTTGGTAAAAGGGCGTATACACGTTGGTTCAACATATAGAAGTAGCGTATACATCATGAAATGGAATTTGCAGATCTATACGTTGGTTCCCTTTGGTAAAAGGGCGTATACACGTTGGTTCGGCTTATGGAAGTAGCGTATATCTTCTGAAATATGATCTATAAAGTTTATGTTTGTTGTTACAGTGTTCTGGGTTCTGCTTTATGTTCTAGTGACTGATTCGGGTGACAGTATTCTGCATATTCAGATTGGTTGATCGTGATTTTCTTTAGTGTTGATGGATGAAATATAATGATGGATCGGGATAATAATAACTTGTCATTATGTGATCTGATAATGGATGGGCTAGATTTGATCACTAACACACGTTTTATCCTTTATGTGTGATTATTTCTAAAGTCTGGAAGTGCAGCAAAGTATTTGCAGATCTACACGCTGGTTTGCTTCAGGAAAGCTGCGTATACATGCAGGTTGGCTTCAGCCAAGTAGCATATACACTCTAAAGCATGGTTTTAATATTACAACTAATTATGAATGATGATGTAGTGATCTGGTTTCAATTTTGTGTACTGGGTACAGTAATGTATCTGTTTCAGTTGTTTGGTTGAAAAGGATTAAGTATGAATGAATGGTTGATCTAGTTGTGTCAGAGGTTAACAGTGATTGATTGATTCCATCATGGTTGATTTAGAGATTGTGAGTGAGTTTTAGTGATTGGTGGATATCGATGTATCTATTGGTTGTATTGCAGTTTTGATTGATTTTGAGCTTCAATGTTGTTGATGGGTCCAATATAAAAATTGGATGAAACATGGTCTTTAGATTGTGATGTTGTGATCCAAGAGTATCCAGTCTAGAAATTTATGAAACGAGGTCCCTAGAGGAAGTAAGAAGGTCATAACCTTCTGTAGGTCAGCACCTATGTACTAGTAAACATATCAGCTAGTACAAGAGCTAGGGGGTCGTAGCTCCCTTCCAGTAGAAGCTGGAGAACAAGAGAAGGTTGTAGCCTTCTGCACATAGAAGCCTGCGTACTGGTATGAGTCTACACCAGTACAAGATTGTAAACAAGTTTTTCTTATATTAAAAGAAGACAACAGCAGGTGGTTTTTATTCCGCATTGGGTTTCCACCTTAAACCTTGGTGTTCATGTGTGTTTCTTATATGTGATAATTTTTTCTGTTATTACTGCATATGGTTACTATTTATATGGTTAATGAAGCATTGATGCACTAACTAACAATCAACATATGATGAATCAACTGAATCATAAGTTTATTGGATATACGTTGGTTGCCTTAAATACAATTGTGTGTACATGCAAGTTACCTTCATTGAAGTATTGTATACGAATCAAAGTATGAAATGAAAAAGTTATTGATTTGATTAATATTAATTCCCCCCCCCCCCCCTCAGTATTATTTCCAACAATTGGTATTAGAGTAGGTCCTTTGGCAGAAGCTTGATTGCTTGAAGGAGATCCGTAAAAACTATGGGAAAGAAGCTAAAGAAAGCACCTTAAAAGAAGAAGGCATCTCAAAGGAACTGTGACAGTAGGAGAAATGATTGGGGATTATGTAGAAGCAACTCTTCAAATTCAGAAACAACTCAGAACGAAGATGAACAAGAAAAATAACTATCAGGTACGAATTTGTTGTCGTCTGGTGATCCATTTCTCTATTCATTTGAAGATGATGAAAGTGATAGTGAAACAACTGAATTTATGCTTATGGGTGAAAAACAAAGATATCAAATAGAGGAGGAATTTCAAAGGCTCACAGATAAAATTAGATGTCAACAAGATCTATTGGACAAAAGGGAGTGTGCCTTCAAGGAAGAAGCTACCGAACTAAAATCCCAACTGGAGGAAGGAAACAAAGTAAGGAATCAGTACAAGGAAAAGGAATATCAATGTCAAAAGTTGTAGGATGAAGTGACATAATTAAGAAATGAAGTAAATAAAAGGAGAACAACAATCAAGAAACTCAAAGATAGATCCAGTTACTATGAAAGTCTTGAAGCTAAGATCCTCTCTCTAAAATAAGATCTTGAAAAATCAAATAAGCAGAATGAAGAACTGCTCCAAGCTCTTGAAAAACAAGAAAATGAATTTCTCGAATTAAGGCAACAAGTGGAAGAAGGATGAAAAGCTGAAGAAACCGTGAAGAAGCAATATCTTGAAAAGGAAGAGCAATATCAATTAGTTGAGGTAAATATCCTAAAAGGAAAATTAGGAGAAAAGGATAAGCTTTTATGATTTCAAGATAGTACTAAGATTTTGGATGATATTATCAGTAGTCAAAGGTCTCCTGCCATCAAAACTGGTCTTGGTTTTCATGAATCTGTTGAAGGTGAATCTAGCTCACAAACTGAGGCAATGAACTCTAATGCTAAATCTGAAATGCTCAATGAGGAGATGATAGGTCAATCCCATCAACAACCAAGGAAAGAAATTCTTCAAATAAAATCCTTTACTCCTAACCATGGAAATGATAGTCGGTTATTACCTCAAATGAATAATGTTGAATGTTTTATATGTCATAATCTTGGACATGTTGCATCAAGATGCGGAAGTAGAATGGTTCAAGACCATCACACAAAAAGATCATCAACTTACAGGTACTTTAAGGGTTATTGTTTTTCTTGCAATATGTTTGGTCACAAAGCCATTGACTGCTATAGAAGAAATATGAAACATGTAAGATTTTATGCATGTAACAAGCTTGGACATATAGTAAAGGAATGTAGGAGAAAATATCAAGCACAGAAAAAACTAATGTGATATGATTCAAACAATTATTAGTTATCTTTTCTGTCGTAGATGACTATAGTCTATGGATATTATTTATAAGTTTTTTGATCCTAACAAGTTGTTGATAACTTTATGTATATCTGATTGATGATGATGCCTTGATACTTCTTATTGATATATGCAATGATCATATCTAACAATGAACAGGTGGAACAGGTTCAGGGGGAGAACATGCTATGATTCTAACAAAGAATTGTTGGCATTATGTTTAGAAGTCTTTTCAATGATGATGATGATTATGTGGCTAAAGTGTTTAAATTGATACATCTTGCTATGTGATGGTTATAAGTTTCCCATGATGAAATCTCAGATGATACTTGTATTGATTGGAGTTACATAGTTGTTATTCAGATCATATTTATGGATGATTGTGGATGAATTTTTGATGATGTATATAGTACATATATGTTGCTTACATGATGGTCTTCATAAGGACAAGGAGAAGTACAAATATTGAGTACAAAACTTCATTAATTGATGAGGAGCCACTCATTTCTTTTATATTGTTGTCATCATGCCTCCAAAGATACATAAAGTTCATATGGTGCAGATATGATGCAAGATTCCTATAGTTCTTGGCTCCCACATGGTTGAGGATTGTTGTTGTTGATGATATCAAGAAATCTTAACAAATGACCATGAGCTCATGGTTTGATAGATACATATTGCTATCTCTTTGATGGATATATAGTATGATGGATACATGGATGATTACTTAAGTTGCATATTGTTGGTTGGCCAAGAGAATGGTGTTATTGCAGGTCGCATGAAGACATAGCTATTTGAAGACATGGATATTCAAAGATATGGCTTACTTAAACACATAATCATGATGAGTTCTTATCTTATGATGATATGTTGATACTCACATATGTTGATTATCATGGTTGATGCTTATCAGATGTGGGATGTTCCCTAGTAATGATACATGGTTGATATATTGAACGTTCTTGTGGAAAGGTCATGCAGTTCTTGATGATGATGTGATAGGTCATAATGTGATGACTATGTTGTTTTCACATATGACATGATGTGAATGATGGTGTGCTACCACTTGGAGATATATGCTTCGATTCATGGAAGATTATGATAAGGATCTTTCTACTGAGGAAATGAAGCAAATTGATCTTGATGAGATGCAGACATACTTTATCACAGGTTGATGATATTTACACTATCATATCTTGGGAACTAATGATGGACATATACAGGTTGTTGGTCTGGATGTTGTTGGTGCAAATCATACATGGTGTATGATAGTTACTTATAACTATCTTGGTCTAGTTAGATAATTGGTCTCTATTATGTCATACATATCATTTAAAGGTCATATAAAGACTCATGATGTAATAAGTGTCTCTGTCTGTCGTAGTCTTTTGATGAGTCCTTTTGGTCATATGATGTAATTTGTACCCCCACTATGCATGGGAAGGATGATGTAATAATTACTATATTTCAGTCATGTATAAACATTTGGTATATCCCCACTTGGTTAGGTGGACGAGTCAAATTTAGTATATCCCCACTTGGTTGGGAGATTGATGTATGTATGAGTCATTGGTGATAGGAAGGTCAAACTCACTTAGTTGAGTTATAAAGTCATGTTATTCTTTTAGAAAATATTTGCAGACTCTGCATGTGCTTAGGGGGGGCATAGATGGTTTAGTTCATCTCAACATGAACAAAGGAGGAGCTCAATCAAAGAATTAAACATGTACTCAGGGGGAGCATGGACAACATAATGTATATCAAAAGGGGAGAATATCTTGGTCCACCCTTTGCCCTTGATGTCAAAGGGGGAGAGGGACTTAGTGTTGTTGTTGCCATCAAGTCTCAAGGGGGAGATTGTTGGCATTTTGATGCATGTGTTGTACTTGATGGCAACCCACTTATAGCATAACAACTCACTTGTATATGGTAACTAGATGAATCTATAGAAGAGATATTAGATGTGACAGAATGTAGGGCAGTTCAAAGGAATCGGTTCAAAAGTAATGTACAATGGAAACTCACTCAGATGACAGATCACAGTACAACATGTCAACATAAAGAATTACATATCATACTACAAATAATGAAGAACAAGAGGTATACATAGGTTCACCTTGACCAAGATGCGTATACACGCAGTTTCTCTAAACAAAAGGAGTGTATACATACACATGCACTTTTAGAGAAGGAAAAGTGCATATATCTCGGGAAAACAAGTTTTTGGGTCCAAAGTATCCAAGGTATTTGACCCAAGGTATTTGGTCCGTGGTATTGGTCCAAGGATTTTGGTCCAAGGTATTGGCCCTAAGTGGTTTTGGTCCATCGTATTAAGAAAGGCCTAAAAATATATAAGGAGGAGAAGATCATTAGGCCAAGTGGAGTAAGCATTGAATATCTAATGAAGAGTGAGATCAAAGTATGCAGGTTATGGGTTTCTGATCTGGACTAACGATGCACCTATGTGGCTGATGAAGATTGATGGACCAGGATCATAAAGACTTAAATGTTTTAGCATTATGTGGTTTGATCTTGAAATATTCTAGATCTGAATACTGACGCATGTTTATATTATGTAAATGTGATGATCTGGGTCTGAATGAAGTTTGAAATAGTTGTGATGCTTTAAGTTAGCATTTATGAATCTGTAGCAGGTTGGATTTGGTAAAACAACGTATACACGGTGGTTCAGCATACAGAAGTAGCGTATACATCATAAAATGGAATTTGCAGATCTGTACATTGGTTCCATTTGGTAAAAGGGTGTATACACATTGGTTTAGCATACAGAAGTAGTGTATACATCATAAAATGGAATTTTCAGATCTGTATGTTGGTTCCCTTTGGTAAAAGGGCATATACACGCTGATTCAACTTATGGAAGTAACGTATATCTTATGAAGTGTGATCTATAAAGTTTCTGTTTGCTGTCACAGTGTTCTGGGTTCTGCTTTGTGTTATGTGACTGTTTTCGGGTGACAGTATTCCGCATATTCAGATTGGTTGATTGTGATTTTCTCCAGTGTTGATGGATGAAATCTCATGATGGATCAGGATCATAATAACTTATCATTATGTGATCTGATAATGGATGGGCTAGATCTGATCACTAACACACATTTTATCCTTTATGTGTGATTATGTCTGAATTCTGGAAGTGCATCAAAGTATTTTCAAATCTATACACTGGTTTGCTTCAGGAAAACTGCATATACACGCAAGTTGGCTTCATACAAGTAGTGTATACACTCTGAAGCATGGTTTTAAGGCTACAGCTGATTCTGAATGATGATGTAGTGATCTGGTTTCAATTCCATGTACTGGTACAATAATGTATCTGTTTCAGTTGTTTGGTAAAAAACGATTAAATATGAATGAATGTTTGATCCAGTTGTGTCAGAAGTTAACAATGATTGATTGATTCTGTTATGGTTGATTCAGAGATTGTGAGTGAGTTTCAACAATTGGTGGATATAGATGTATCTATTGGTTGTATTACAGTTGTGATTGATTTTGAGCTTCAATGTTGTTGATGGGTCAAGTATGAAAATTGGATGAAACGTGGCCTTTAGATTGTGATGTTGTGATCCAGGAGTATCCAATCTGAAAATTTATGAAATGAGGTCCCTAAAGGAAGTAAGAAGGTCATAACCTTCTATAGGCCAGCACCTATGTACTAGTAAACATATCAGCTAGTACAAGAACTAGGAGGTCGTAGCTCCCTTCCAGTAGAAGCTGGAGAATGAGAGAAGGTTGTAGTCTTCTGCAGGTAGAAACTTGCGTACTGGTATGAGTCTACACGAGTACAAGATTATGGATTTCAGATTTCTGTGGTTTGAATCTTTTGAATAATTGACCGGAGAATCCACAGTTTTATCATTTTTGAACCGACGTTTCGAATCCCAAGTGGGATCCATCATTCTCTCATCCTGAAGATGGATCCCACTTGGGATTCGAAACGTCGGTTCAAAAATGATAAAACTGTGGATTCTCCGGTCAATTATTCAAAACATAATGAATATTTGGAAAGAGAAATGGGCGGCTAACCAATGGATGCAAGACTATGCTATTTATTTACAAGAGCTATTTTCCTGCATGATTCTTGACAACAGCAAGAAAGTTGTCTAGATTTTGATCAGTGCATTTATGATAAAGATCCAAAACTCGCAGTGGAGGCCTATACTGAGTTCTTAAAGACTGCATCGGAATATATGGCAAGCGGAAACACTGAGAAGCCATCAGTTTTGCTCGCATTGGGAGGGTTTTTAATGTTTGGATCTCTGGTTTTGCTTCTTGGTATTTCATTCAGAGTGCGCCAAGCATTAAGTGAAATGTCAGAACGCCTTTCCCTTAAGATTGAGGAACGAAATCATACTGGAAATCTAGAAAAACTAATAGCTATTTTTGGAATTTGCATTCATGTGCTTAGTCTGGGATCTAGCTCATTGGTGGAGGAAGAGCAGTATACGTGGTATTTTCTGTTATCAACATTGTGCATTACTCTTATACACAGAACATGTCAAGTTTGGAATTCTTAATCAGAAGAAAAATTTGAATTTTTCTGGTCTCAGGACCAACTAAAGTTGAGAAAGAATCTTAATTTTCAATGCCATAGCAGCAATATGGAGAGTCCAGATACAACTTTGGGATTGAATTATGAACGTGCAGGATCATTACATGCTCAGCAACTTAGCACTTATCAGTTTTTAGCTGTCATCCTTGTGCTGATCGCTGGAAAACTTTTAAAATCATGGCATCACGGTGGTGTCAATTGGGTCTATTTGCCAGACATTGCAAAGTGGCTAGATTACAGCGGCCCTCATGTTACAAAATCTTTACGAATCCAACCGATAAAGATGTCATTTCTTAGGTGGCAGTTATTGCGTTATGGGTGCATTTGATTATGTGGTGGTTTGACCTGTATTTTAGTAAAGCAGCAGAACGTATCTCCAGAAATTGAGAGCAGTTGCAAAGTGGCAGTCAAGGATCGTTTGCCTATTTCGGTCTTCATGCTGGAATAATGAAAGCTTTCTATCTTTAATAGAAAATGGAGGATTTTGTGTTGTCTATCATAGCCAAAGAATGTGATTTGATTTCAATCCTGATCCTATGAAGATCTACGCTCCATGTGTTATCCAGCAGAGGATTTCAAAAGAAACGCATTTGCCTATTTTAATCCGTAGCCCTGATTCTATGAGATCTTAGCACCAGATTTTCTCTTAATGAGCCAATTGTCAAAAGAGTCAGAGAAACGCTGTACCATGTAGAGAATAGATGTAACGTTTTTTATTTTATTTTTGGTGATGATAGTTAAAACAGCGCCCCTGTTTTGGGCAGCAGTTTTATTTATTGTATTAAAAATGTCATTTGTAGAGAAAGGGGAGAGAGAGTTTTTCTGAGTGCTGGGAGCTGCTGGAGCGTAGCAGAGCTTTCTTGTACAGTCTTTGACAGAGTTTTTAATGAAAATTTCACAGCTCTGTTTGCTGAGATTCATGTGGTATGTTGATTTAGAATAAGTTTTCCCTTTGTCTCATATGTAAACTGTTATGTTTCATTCACCTCATGATCATATCTAATTGAGCAAATGAAGTGATTAGGTAGGAATTCATAATATTGTATGCTCCTCCTATAAATTTGCTCACATTCAATGTTTTCTTCTATTTAAGGAGGATTCAGAGTTATTGTCTGCCCTCAGCTCCTCACCAGTCTTGCCATCCCATTGAAATCCAGATTTGATGCTAAATTCCTTGCCTACCTTGCCTCAGTCATCAACCTGTGTTGTTCATTATATTTCTCTGTTTGAAGCTATGATTTTGCCCATGCAGCCCAGAAAAACCCCGTTATTTAATTAAAAAACCCCTTTTTATCAATTTACTAGCCTAAAATCTTTATTCTTAATTGGTCAGCCTAATCATATTGAAACATCTATCAAATCTGACCCGAGAGAGCCTTCTCATACCTCGTAGGGCTAGCTACGAGGTGAAATGGTTTGATGTTGCCTTGAAGGTTTACCTTCCTCAGCCTAGGGTGAAATCTCAAGCACTAACATATTGGCGACTCAACTGGGGAAAACAAATTTGTAATTTGCTCATTGTGGTGTGATTTCTCAAGTCTTAGACGGAGTCTGAAGATACGCCAGGTAGCCTTCGAACACACTCTTGTTTTACATCAGTGTTAGTAGATAAACGTTGCTTCAGTCGATCTCCGTGAGCTTTTGAAATCTTCACTTCATTAACAGTCTCTTTCCAGTATTATTATGGACTCTAAGCTTTAGATGATAGGCTAAGAGTTTTCATATGGTTGAGTGGTTTTTCCTTTCCTAGTTCATTTGTGAAAACAAGCTGGCTACTGATTCAAGAACTCTTGTTAGATCTAATTCATCGCCTGCTGTTATTAAATCTTTTGAAGATCTTGATTTTGATGAAAGTTTTGAGTTGTCTTTGTTCAAAACCAAATCTGAAAGTGACCTTGATGCTGTAGTTCCTGACCCCGATTTTGCTGCCGCTGTTGAGTTTGAGAGACATAACAAACTGGTTGAAAACTTCATCTTAAGACATCTCCAGTCAGGGATCCAAGCCACTACTCTTGCTGATTTTGTTGAGAATATCTCTGATCATATTGGATCTACCATCACGGCTCACGAAGCTTATCCTCCTTATGTTTCAATCTCACCTATAATTACCTATCCCGAATCTACAGTTGGTTCCCCTCCATCTCATACACCTCACACTCCTTCGACTCCCACAACTCCTCAAACTCCACCTCCTGTTATTATAATCCCTCCTATCACCCCTTCTCCTCCACATACCCATCCTATTATAATCCCTACTATTACACCTCCTCCTCCACATACCCATCCTACTCCCCCACCCAGAGCAATGGCTGCCCGGTTTGCCCCATTGGTTTTACCTGCAAATCTTCATGACATGCCAGCTGATTATCAAAGCAAAATTCCCATGTTTGATGGCACTCCTCAAAGTGTTTCAGCGCAGCAACATATTGACAGAATGAGCACTTTTTTTTATCTATACGAGCTAGATGAAGAAGATGTTACTATGCGGTTGTTCGTGCAAACATTTGCCGGAGAAGTAAGAAAATGGTTTAGAGGATTAGCAGCTGGTAGTATTGTCTCTTTAGAAGCACTTGAAAGGCAATTCGTGGATCGGTGGGAGATCAGAAAGGATCCACTTCAAATCAATGCCAAATACAACAACCTCAAGCGTACTCCGG